>JAHDVE020006965.1:0-51513 GCA_022606495.2 Halesus radiatus | reverse complement strand
GGTTGTTTGGCGGTCTGTCCTCTCTGCCTTCCCTGCGGGGAAACGGCGTGATGGTCAGTTAGTTAGTTAGTTAGTTAGTTAGTTACAAAAACAAAAAAGAGTGCGCGGTCAATTAGAAGACAGCGACAGTAACTAAACTGTCGTAGCGACACAAGTCGCTGGTGTGCGCCTGGCCTTATTATTTTTTTTCACGAATGCTCACTGTGTTTTAGGTTACATTATTATCGCCCTTTAGGGTTGGTAGTTACCCCTGAAATTATTTTATTAACAGGCTTAAGAAAGGGATTCTTCAGTTAAAGGACCGTCACGAATAATAAAAAAGCAGTATTCACCGCAGAAAAAGAAATAAAACGCAGGTAATTTGTAGATATGAATTTAAGAGGACTGATTATTTTCATCTTTCCGCAATAAACGTCCAATAATAGCCATTCTCCTGGGCTATTAAATTTGAAAGGACCAATTTTTATGACCGCGCGACAAAAGATTTCTTACCAAACAAAATATTTTATTGGTGACACATAAAATATGGGTTGTAAATTTGGATCTCCTTGAGGCCCGTGAAATTACAAAGACACCGTACTATACCCTGGATGAGATGGGGTTAGTGAAATTTGTTCCCAAAAGAGTTAGGTGGTGATTAAATTTTATAAAGATTAACTAATGTTTTTTTTACAAAGGAACAGATGTGCGATAAAATTTTACTTTTTTTTAATCATTGAAGGTAATATTAACAAATCTCAAATGAAATATGAAACAAAACAGACACAGAAAATAAAAAAGGTAACGGTCGCATCTGAGACTCGAAGCCAGGACCTCTTATTTGAGAATATATAGGTGTGTGGGAATTAACTTTTTTTTATTTTTTTTATTTAATATGATAATTTTTTTTTTACAGAGAGTATATAAATAAGACATGATTCTTATAGTGTAACAAAAAATATAATATAGCTATTCCTCACCATAAATAAATAAGGTTCTTGTGTTTGGTGAGTGATTATCGCTTAATTAATCAGATCATAACTTAAAATATTGTTGTACAATAGCAGGAAATATGAATTTGTCGTGTAAATTTTGTAATTTATCACTAGTAATAGTATTAAAGAAAAGAAAAGAAATGAAAAGAAAGTAGAAGAAAAGAAAGAGAAGATAATAATAAAAGACAAAAAAAAATCTAATAATAATAAAAAATAATTTTTTTTTTTTAAAATTGTTACAGTAGTTTGAGGTAATTTTTTAATCTATGTTGAAATTCATGGATATTTTCTATAATTTTAAGATCAGATGGCAGATTGTTAAAAAAAGTTATTCCTAGATATAGGTATGTGTTTTGCGTATGCTTAGTATTGAATGGCGGGATTTTAATGTTTTGCTGATACCTTGCGGATATATTAAATTGTAATTTATTTAACGTTTTTTCTTTAAAGATTTGAATAATTGCATATTTTTTATAAATTTTATCTACTGTAGGTACATTGAATATTAACAATAGTTCTTAAATTGAAGTACGATATCAATAGTTATTTCAATAATGAAATAAGATGATATTAGCTAGAAGGCAAAAAATCTGTTTATTTGTCACTAAAACTCTCGCATATCGTCAGATTTTAACGGCAAGTTTTGTCTGCGGTTTCAACGAAACTATATGCAGCTCAAATTATCATTTCCATCGTGAGAAAAATTTGTAAAAAATCCGTATTTCTAATTCCATATTATTCATCAATTGTTCAAAACGTTAAAAAAAAACGCAATTAAATTGTTGAAACTAGAGAAGGGCAGTAGTAGCTTCAACGAGTTTAATACTCCAATGAGTTTTATAAAAAAAATAAAGGTGTTCCTGAAAAGTTTTTCTTTTATTTTATAAAAGCACAATCAAATATAAATAACCTTTGTCCGCTCATCTATCAAAACAAAAAAAAAATAACGATCTTCCCGGAATATATTAACGCATGGAAGTGCATACATCATTGTTCACAATCACTTTGGATTGAAAAAAGCCGGAAGCATAAAAACCGCATTCAAACAATCCTGCTTCCTCTTCTTAATCAACATATGACATTGAAGTTAGGGAATAATGACTACCTTCCCCACCCGTGGTCCCTGGTACAGGCCACTACTTACCTGTTACACGGACAGAATCTCAAATAACCCAAATCATATTAAAAAAATCCCAAATTTGACGATTACAAATTACACCGAGCGAATGCTCTTTGACGCAGAGCAAAAAGCGTTTTCATGCGATAAGATAAAAAAAAACGAATTAAATAATAAAAAAATAGCCTTAGCACAGTTAAAATAAAAGGTTTTCTGGTTCTCACGTGATAAAAACAACCCTTCCAGGTTTAAGCATCTCCCGTATGCGAGTTTGGAAAGGCAATCAATTTAGTAAGATCCAAATTGCGGTGGGAAAACCACCTTGCCATTATAAGAAAGCCTTAATGCATTTATTCGCTTATTGTACCTTAAAAGACAGTACGCAGGTTATCAAAACAGATTACAGAAGAAGGGTTGACTGACAAAGGGAACTTTAATCCACGTCACACTCCACTGAGATGAACAATGCACAATGGCCTTGATACCGTCAACTTGGTTCACGATGCAAAAAAACGCACGCAATGTGCCATATTAAATATGTTTTATCGAAGGGTCTATCAGTAGCGTACACGAAATGGGTCTGTGGGTAAAATTGCGATAAAAAAGGGTTGTAAAAATTCTCCCACGCAACCCTTTCCTTCCTTGATTGGCGCATGTGCAGATGCACCCTCCATCCCTCGTACCTGACCTAGATTATAATGGAAATGCATACAATCAACTGCACTTTTTACTCACAGTTTTTTCGCGACGGATGTGTTGAATCAACATGAGTACCGGAGATGCTTTTGTACGGGGCTTGCTGCATTTGGGACTTGGGATGACAGTTCTTTCAATGCTAAGTGTATTTAGATGTCATCAGGTTGACTTGAAATTGCATTGACAATTGTACAGTTATACATTCCAATCGATTTTTAACGACGTCATGATACCTTTTATTTGTTGTAGGACTTTGGGATCAGCAGACACAGGTTTCTTTGTATGATTATTTATGAATGTTAAAACTCTTATAAGCGCTAGAATGTTATTAGAAATTCGTTTTAAAAAATCTGGTAGATTTCACCTACACTATAATAATAATAATAATAATATTTATTTATTTGGAACACACATTATTTAACAACACCATAGAAAGCTTTGACTGCCCAACTAGGAACAAATACCGTTTTAGGACAGTCAAATTGACAAGTTTAGTTCATATTAAGTGACATTATACAAAAATAGGAGAAAAAAAGCTAGTACAGACATAGTATGGTAATATAATATATCTAGAAAAAAATATATTGGACAAAAAATACGAAAACTTATAGTTACGTACCGTGAAAATGTTTTTATTTCAGATTTTTGGAGTAAACTGTCAACATTAAAAAAATTATAAGAAAATTACATAACAGATTCCAAAAGCGACAGCTCCGCTCAACGTATTTCGTTGATGGAAATCCTCTAATTTTCTTCTGCTATGGAATTCTTCAGATACTGAGCATTGTAAAATACATCCGTTTAACATGAAATATTATGCCATAAGTCAGCAAAATATGTGCAATAATGAACACCTGTAAAAAATATAATGGCTTTTAAAATATATATTCATATAGATCAGCAAACACAGATTCTGAATATATAAATTTTTTGATACGTGTATATACGAGTATAACAAAATTTATATATTTGGAATTAAATTTATAACTCAAATTAAATTAATTAAATTTATAACTCGTATGTAGATTTCATAAACCATTATCTAAAAGTGAAAAAAAAAACTTTTCATCAAAACACCTTGATATGTTGGTACTATTGCATTTGGAACATCTGACGTCACGTGTGCGTTCTGTTTTTAGATTAGTGTGGACATTTTTATTTTTCGATTTTGGTTTGTATTTTAAACATGTGGTTTTTTTTAGTTTTGACGAAATTTAAACTTAATTTGAGTGACTTTAAGCTCTATAATTGTTGTTCAATATAAATACACTATTATTGATGAAAGAAATTAGAGTATTCGTGAGCAAAATAATTAACAATTCGGATATTATGATAATGTTGATGCTCAATACTATTATTATTGTTTGTGTAATAGGTTCTAAACAGGTAGATAATTTTATTGCAGTTATGGTTTGCTATGAATAGAATATAAAATTATCTGTGGTAAAGCTCATCCGTGTTTTGACTTTTGACATTCTAACCTCAAAACGACCGGCCATATAGATTTGGACGATTTTGGCGGACTTTGAAAAATTGAAATTTTAAACATTATTTTATCTATGGAAACTAACTTTAGAAAAAAACGAAATATACAGGCATTTAAGTACGAACGTCATAAAAAAATGGGCTGGAGTTCCTAATTTCTTACCCTGAAAAATAATATTGCACACCAGTATCATCACAGAGACATATATTAATACTTTCTTCACACTTAATTAAGGACTTTGTTTGAGTAATAAATATATCGCCAAGTCACTGTAAAGCTTGAGAATTCTTTCACTGCATTCCCGGTCCTAAGTAGACTCGAAATGTGAAATGAAGTGCAATAAATCTTCACAAGAATAACGACTACGTAATATTAGCGGAGGTTGAGTAATTCCGTCACGTGTATTATTACGGAAACAAAATACACATATGAAGTTATTAATGTTTTTAATGTACACGTTTTATCAGTAGATCCCTATATATGTAGGTCTGATACAACTTTTCATAAACTCGCAACTATTATGTAAGTATGGAACTAACAAAATGGCTCTACAGCAATCAAAAGAAACACTGAATTATGAATCAAATTGAGGGCCAGCACTCAAAAACGGCCTTAAAGATCACTTTGCAGGTTGTTAACTCAAGCAATACCACTAATGATTTTTCTATAAATTCTTTACGGGCAGTCAGAAAAATGTCTAACGTGTCATGCGAAAAACTTCTTAAAGTGTATTATTTTAAATTCATTCAAATGAAATGCATACTAAAATATCTAAAAGATGTGCAGTTTGAAAACCAGTGAAGTCCTTTTTGAACGTTTTACCTAAGTTCTAGTATGTATTTCATACAGAACCTAAACTGCCGATTCTAGTTGTTCCGTATTGGGAACCAAATGACGGTCCTCACAATATTCGCTGTCTCTCTTTCTTTTAGATCGGATAGGTGTTTTAGAAAGAGAGAACACCAGAACTCACTTTGCTTTATATTTTGATAGTAGACTTAACGGGTTCTTACAGTTTAAAAACAGTTAGAGTGGAAACGTTGGACATTTTCCAAATTACCCCTAAAGAATTTACATATAAAATCATTTGCGGTATTGCTGCGTTAGCAAAGTGTGTATTTTGAGAGGTGGCCTTTAATAGAACTTTTTTTAATGTTACTAGCAATATGAGGGTATACTTGGGTAAAGTATTTTTATTTGAGGAAAGTCATTTTTATGATTTGTGAAAAATTCACATGCAGTCTTTGTATAGGAAACTGAAGTATTCTCCTCGCGTTGCAGGTGCCCTCCGTTCCCACACAACCCTTCTGTTCCCCTCCACTCCCCCACCCCCGCCTCTCCCTCGTACCGCTAATGCCATCCCTTCCCTCAGATAATATGCATCTTTCCAAATCGCAGCAGACATTTGATATCAAAGCGAGGTTCAAAATAACAAGGTAGTTTCATTTTCGTATAAAGTTCCCTTCATTTGCATCCCTTAATTTTTCTCCAACGAAGTTTAACCATTGCTTTTTTGGTAATTTGACAATTTATTAAATCCTGTATTCTTATGTTTTAGTAATAAACAGGTTTGATTGCATGGCTTAATGTACTATGCATCAGTTTTTAGTGTTTATATAACACATACATAAATCATCAATACCTTTTTCATACGTACTTTAAGATTGGCTGCTAAGATTTCAGCGGGGTTTGATTCCAAGCAAGAAGTTGTCAAGCTGATTTTGAAGAGCATCTTTTCGTTATTAAAGAAAGATCCGTGGGAAATAATGGATTTAATGCGAAAAAACGGAAAAATAGCGTGTGTGTAGAATAACCCCCCATCCGAGCTCTTGAACTGCCTCTTTGTGATTTGTAATGATAGTATTTCGATGTCGTTATATCTAACTCTTAAATATCCATATGACTCCAAAAAATAAGTACTCCTTTATTCCATATGTTTGTATTGGTCTATAATGAAAAAAAGTGTGTTGTATTCTTTGGCGAATTTGCTAGTAAAGCCATTGCGGTATATAAATAGAATGCGTTCATTGCAAAATCAGTGTAAAATATTGTTCCAATGGATGAAGTAGGGAGGGGGGTGATGCGGCTGACGATGTCGCCCGAATCCTTCCGACCGCGAACTAACTCTACAAACGGAGTCGCGGCACGGCTGATAACGGGCAACGTGGTTCGGAGCATTTGCGTTACCGGCGTGCCAACTTCAAATCGTCCATTAGTTTTTTTTACATTAAAAAGACAATTTACACGATTATTGATTATGGTAAAACCGATGAAAAGTAACACCATTGCTTTTTCTATCGTTTCCAAGACGACATGTCCAGTCTTGTAGGTATTTTGCAGTTATCATAGGAGATCCATACCCTTCGAGCGCTTGTATGATCTTTATGATGCCAATTGGCCGCATGTTGTTGCCCATATTTGAAACGCTGAATTTTACTCAATTTGTTTACTTCAATAAGTAAAGCTAGAACGTATGTGATATGGTTTTTCGTAATATTTATAGTAATAAAATATAAACCTGAAAAGCCAGTTTATTGAAAGTGATAGGATCGGAACTTCCCTGTGAAATTAAGATTAGGTAAAAGTAATAAAAAAATCCATACTCATATATCTTCCGATGTACCCGGCCCGCCAAGATACCCAATCGCGTAGTAAAAAAATGAATTATCATTGTAGGGGTTCGCTCGCATCCCCGCCCGACAAAAAATGTACGAAAAAAGCCGTCCGAGGCGTATCTGCCAGGAAGCGTTTCACATTGTGTGCGCTGAGCGGGGTAAAGGGTTGATCGGGCAAAGCACCTGTGCCAAACAACAGCCTTACCCGGCTCCGGCTAACCCTTCCCGCCCTCCGTGCGAGCAGGGCCGCGCTACAAGTGCCGCAGACTGTGTGCGAAAACGAAAATGCCCTCGGGAATCATTTTATTATGTTTAAATACCTACACTTTTTTTGTTTGACATTTTTATGTGACAACAGAAATTCGTTTTACGTTAGAATATGCTGGTTCCATGATAATTCAATACACTTTATAAGACTGCAATCAGCAAGTGCCGCTAGGACATAAAACACAGTTTCCAATTCTTTGAAATAAAAAAAAATGAAGACCTTACAGTAGCAAGAGGCAGCCCACTCACTGGGTAGAGAAGATTATCTCCACATTTATGCACCTCTAACCACAGTTGACACAGGAAGAGAGAGAAATGTTCCCTGGCACTGTACGCAAATTTTTTTACAATATGATATACGAGTATACACTTATGAATCGATATACTGTTTAAAAGTGATATAAAGTGATTAAAAGTACGACAGAAAAAAACAAGCCCGAAAACCTAATCTAACGTAACCCAATTTTTATTTATATATATAAAAATATTATATATATTAAAAATATTATGTATAATAAAAATATTATATATATATATATATTAAAAATATTATATATAAAAAAATATTATTTAAAAATATATATATACACATTAAATATGTTAGGTTAGATTAAATTCTGTTGCTAGTTTTTTTTTCGTTCCTTTATCGACTTCATATCATTTTAAAAAAGTTACTATTCTACGTGTGTAGAATTACCCGGTCACCTAATATGCAGACTTATCAGCCAGAAACAGTGTTTTCGGCAACCATTATAATATTCCTTAAAAATAAAAATGGAGTTCATGAATGTTAATATTATACAAATATGCCCTTAATTAAATCACCTGTTAATAAAGCATTATTGCTCACTCATTGGCATCAGGCCATGCAATTAAAAGTAATGCCAAATCATGTGTGTTTTGCTTTAAAAAGTTGATGGCCTGGAAATATCAATATAATAATATTAAATACTGCAAGTAGAACACACCGTGGCCTTTCGTTTAACAGGGTATTTTTTCATAAGCCCAAAAAAAAAATATCAGACCTAAAAAATGTTTAAATTGAAAAATCTCCTACTTACAAACCATTTATCCGATATTGTCGTATTGTTCATTGTGGAAAATTAAGGTTTTTTAGAATATGACCAAAAAAACATTAAAAAATTTTTGCGAGTTTTACAAAAAAAAAAAAAACAGGCATGTTCGTAATTTTTTTTTTTGCGTAAATCGAAAAATGAGGCCGGTGTTAAGCGGGAATTTCAACCTTGTTGCCACCTGCATAAGGAGTGCGCGATTTCGTTTAAATTTTTAAAAGTGGGTCCCCTTAAGTTGTTCCCGTAAAGCATACTCTAGAGTCTTGTACTGTTTTATTGGAGCAAACCTCCTGATCAGTAGCATTAATATAAAAAAAAATACAAAAGTGTAATCCGCTACATGAGACTATAGATATGCGACAGATTTATTCGTAAAGATAACGTTTAGGATACTATATAAGATAGCGTATTATAAAGTAATAGTATGGACGTATGCGGTAATACAGGTCATATATATATACATATATATTTTTTTTTTATGATGCACTTGAGTTTATTCGTTTTCCTTTTTTTAGACAGCCAAGTGATGCAATTGATGCTCGGCCCGAAGCCGCCGCTAAGACCGACCGCCCGAGTGCCCCGCGTTCATCGCACATACACGCGTGACTGCGGCGCCCCTGTCCCTCTACAGCCAGCCTACCCTACTCCTGTGTGTTAGCGACTCAAACAAGTGGGAGCAATCAGCATTCTGGGTCAAGAACGGCCGCGGGGATGGTAGGATAAATATTAAACTGCGTGATGACTGCTAATGTATTTGTAATTACTGCCGTGCGTTCCTTTGACCGGTGAAAGTGGTGTAAAATAAACCATAGAATATAATATATGATGTTAATTCAGTTTTATTCTTCATTATTTCTGTTGTTTTTACTTCTCCATTGGGCAAAATTTTTGTTTCAAGATCGTTTCGTGATGGTTTAATTCGATACGAATTTACGTAGCACGAATTCTACTTTTTACTACCAAGTTAAAATTATACTAACCTTCTTCTTTCTTCTACGATACTAACTAACATCATGTAGTTTCTCCTTATCCGCATGGGTAGGCAGAAAGAATATAATGACGCACGATTCTGTCCTGGTACACAACCCTTGCTATATACACATTAATAATAATAATAAATGTTTTAATATTTTTCTGTTTTTATAACAAATTAGAAAATCGAAAGTCACTATTTTCCCCATGATTGAGAGATGGCTTAACAGTCGCCAAATTTTAAAAACACAGGAAAGTCATTTTCCCGCGATTGAGAGATGTATTTAACAGTCGCCAAATTTTAAAACAGTGAAGGAAACGATTTTTTTTGTTGTTTTCCTGACTGGAAACTGAATCAGGAAGAGGACCTAATAAAGTCTTCTTCGTACTTGCTATTTTTTTAATGTTTTGAAGGACAGATACAAGGATGTAAAGGAAAAATGATGTTTGCAAAATAAAATAATTTGAAATATTATTTATCCAATGCGAAGTTAATAAATCACAGCAATGTTTCAAAATATTTTTTAAACTATAAAAAAAAAGTTGTATTATGCCTGTGAGAATCGGTATCATTTTTTGGTGCTACAAAAAAAAAGTTTTGCAATACAGCCCCACAATTCCAGCTCTTGACCCGAGTCCTCAGATCGAAGAAGAATGGCTAAATTTTCAGAAGGCAACGCTAACTATAAATGGTTAAAATAATTTTCTAGCTTTGTTAAACGCCCTTCACGTGATACGAAAAAATGTGTTATGAAATTTAACCTGGTACACATTATTATCTATCACCATGATGGTGAGGTTAACTCGAAGAAAAAGAGGCTTTGATCTACCGGTGGAGGGAGAATAACTGATAACTGTTAAAAAATTTCAAAAAAACGGAACTCCCCACTCAACCGCGTATTCATGACACTAGATCTAACTAAAATGACATAAAACACATTATTTGTTATAAAACCACTTTCGGACAAAGAAACTACATGTATTTTATGACATATCTCCACAACATCCTTCCCCCAGATATAAAACAGGTAGAAAGGTTTAGTGAGTACAAGTCAAAAAATGTAAAAGTCTGGCAGAAAGAGGTCAATGAAACAACATTAAAAACCACACCAAGGCGCACCTAATTACATAACATCAAAATAAATAACTCTAGTCCGTCTCAGCACTGGATCCCCTACTGAGGACTAAGAAAAACACAAAAAGATCAACTAGTTTACAAAATGTAATAACTAATATATGTACAATTTTGTATCTTCAACTTTATTCTGTAAACATTTTTATACATGCTTTTTTTATATTTCCTTAATAAAATAAAAAAAAAACTACAAATCGGTCAAACTCTTTAACTACATGAGATACCTAATATGAAACTTGCAGATGTGTTTTCTCAATAAAAAGTGTTCCCGATTAATATATTCTAAAAATTCAATGGCGTTTTAGGGTCCGGCAATTTCTGCAGATGCCAGTTCCACAAATGTGATAAAATGTCTTTAATTAACATGCGCGTTCATCCCTTCCGAATAAACTGAAAAAACCCTTTTATATCTTTCAAATTCTCACACGAACTGTCCGCTAAACAGCCAGGCCCGCGCTTTACAAAAGAAAATAATAAAATTCTCCAGAATATTTACATCTGCCGATGACACCTGTACTATTAAACGTTAATGTGCCCTTGCATAAAAAACATATTCGTCCTAAACCGGCCGCGAGCCTTTGGATTGTGATTATGAAATAAATGCATTTATTGATACGTGGTACGTGTTTCGTGGATGTACCTAATAATTAATTCATCATCGTTTTGGTTGGTTTATCAAGCGAATCATCTTATGAAAATCGCTTATTATTTATATAACGGTACTTTTTAAATCAATTGCTAAAATTATTTAAAGAATATTCAATTAAGTGGATTAAATACTATTAGGTAGGGTAGGCATTTTCCTAGTAAATTGAAAAATATATTTTTTAATAAAGCGTAATAAACAAAGGTAAGAAATTGTAGAAAAATGAATTATGGTGGATAGAAATTATATTTATAAAAAATCTAATTTAACAATAATATCCAGAAGTAGCCCATGAAATGTTTTTTTTTTGTAAATTCGTAGAATACTGCAGCTTTTTAATTTTTTTTTATATGAATACAGCACAAGAGTATCAACTGCTCCCAACCGTCTGGAGATAGTGAGACTATGGCATCCCCAATTGGGGAATGTCGAGAGGCTGAAGGTATTGGGGAGGGGAAGGACAAGGGAAAGAGAAAAGTGGGGAAATAACTGGCTATTCAGAACTGGTCACCAAACACGTCAAAAGCCATTTCAAGCAACGTTTCAATTTCGAATGGTTTTTTCACCAGGGCGATAGTGAGAGTATCTTCCGCTCTGGAACGTGCTCAAATATATTATATATTATTTTTAAATGATTTGATTGTGAAACAGCACAAATTAATTAAATAAAATTTAACTGCGCACGCCGGGATTTGAACCCACGACCTTCGGATTTGTAGTTGAGAGCCTTACCCCTCGGCCATGGATGCCGTTTTTTTTCAATGTAATAATTAACAAACACCCTGTCATATAATTTATAACTTTACTTCGGGTAAGCTCGGTGAAACACTTAGGTAGGTACCTAATAAATAAATATATATATATTAATTGATAAACTAAAGTTCTTAAAATTTTTTTTTAAATATCAATCAAAAGGAGATTATCGCATTTTCTATGAAATGTATGCACATTTTTGAGAGTAAGACCCAATGAAACACACGTCTCCACAACAAGCACTTTGACTTTATTTAATAAGACGATAATATTATTATAATATGAGTGAGGAAAAGGACAGCCTGCAGATCAATGCCCTGTAATTAGTAATCTCTGAAACTCTATTATTCCAAGGTGAAAATCAAGCGAGCCTCGGGAGCTCGTACCTCTGTTTTTAGCAAAGGGAGAACAAACCGATGCTATAGTGACATCTGTCGATGACTCTGTGAACTATTACACTAGTGCGCACTAGAGACATCTATGCAAATATCACAAGTTATTAATAATATTAATTATAACCATTGTTATAAGTGCGGCGTTCTATCGTTCCTACAATATAACCGACTAAATCAATAAATGAGAAAATCTGTGTACGAAAGGGATGAGTAGAAATTATCTATAACGAAACGAACACTTAAACATGTTTTGTCCTTTTCTGAAATATTTTATGTCCTTTTCAGAAAGAAAATACATTTAATTTTATGTATAAAGGTTGTATTGTGACATATGGATGACCCAGTATTTAACTGCAGTAAGTCAGATAAACCATAAATTGAAATATGGGTATCAAACAATTCACCCAAAGGAGCTCTTGCCAGTTTTAAATATGAGCAAAAACAATTAAAATGTTTGAGTCTTAGAAAAACCGAGAAACCAGTTTGAAAATCTTCAACCATTCAAATTGCTTCCCTTTAAAACCGACTATCGTCTAATCATTTCAATGTTGAACAAAAACAGTGAAAACTAATGAAAATTCTAATTTTCCATACACATTTTAACAATATGCGAATATACGAAATATTGATTATCGCAAAACAACAGATTCTGACTTGTTTTACATAGTTGAAAACTGGGCCGTCGATATGCACTTAAATTGCATACTGCCTCAAAACAATACATTAATATGTCAACTCATACATGTTTTCCTTGTAAGATCTACTTATCAATCAGACAAAAAGGCTACTTCGCATGAGTAAATAAAACTCATTTTTCCAACACGCCCCTTCTTCCCTTTGCAAACAGAATTTAAATTAATTAAACCCATTACCTGTCAACCTGGCTGTTTCGTAAAGACGTTCTATCACCAATTCGCTCATAATTCTCTTAGAACATTGTCATGTTTTGCCAACAGTTACAGCTGCCGTTGGGGGAAATTTAATATGAAATGTGAAACAAGCTTCGCGAACGTTCATTATCCATTTACAATATTATTCCGTTTGCTTTCTGACCGTTTTCGTCAAGTCACGTGTCTGCCGGTTGTAAGCGCGATCAAATATTCATTAGGGCAGCATTATTTGTCGCATAAACATGGCTCAGTGTGGATATTTCATTTGCTATCATTGTTTTAGTATTTGAACTGTCCTTGTCCGTCCCACGAATATACCGTGGGGGTGGTTTTGCGTTTTACATTTTGCCAGCAGTTCGATAATTCTGCCATGTTTTCAATAATGACGGGACAAAGGAATAATTCATTCGGTTTGATATCGTTATGATATATCACCATTTTGCAGTAGTTATGCATATTTATTATTTATATAAAACCTTTTTTTTTGTTTTTAATATTTTAAACTAGGCTTGTTCGGGAATTTTTTTTTTTTGGAATAAACTTATGAAGTTGTGAATTCTTGCTTGCCGTTTGAGTGACATAATTGATTTGACAGCAAAAGTAATGCCTTGCGACGACTATTAATATATCTAAATAAAGAAACAAAGAAACATTCATTTCAAAATTTTATTTCATTCTAAACATTTTTATTTTTTTAAATATATCTAAATAATAAGGTTCTTAAGTAGGTACCTAGTGTGTTTTCCATTTTGAAAATATTCTACGCAAAGAAAGCTTCTTCTTTTTAATATGTAATCTGTGGCTAACCTCAATACAACATTGCGGTTTCAATGTTTTTCATACTAATTTTAAAACGTTATAGCAACACTTTTACATATTTGATTTCATTCAAACTTCTCTAGAAACTTTCCCGGCACTAATAATAACTAGAACTAACTGTTCTATTTTCACAGACAGACAAAAAAGTATTGTTTTGATGATATTTTAAAAATTGTTAGAATTTGACGTCCAAAATATAGTTGAATTCAAAACATGGTTGAATTCTTTTTGTGGCCTGAGTTTGTTTTGAATGAAATATATTAATTAAATCTCTGTACCTAGTCTCAATTTCACATGTGATTTCAATACCGGGGCCGCATTAAATTCGTTTTGTTTTCGTTGCTTACCCAAAGGGGTATCCCATTTATTTGAATGGGGAGGACTGCACCGTTTCCGCCGGAGGGTGCTCCAACCCCAGCTTCCCTCTGAGCCTGGACCGTGGGACGGAGCTTCTTCCTCTAGAGGAAATGCACTAACCAAAATAACTCCCGTAATGCATCCTGACATGTGTAATCACTTTAAGAACAGCTGAAGAGATACGATAAGCTGTATGTATGATAAAGCAATTTAATAACCATCTTAGGTAGTATTCTCGGATGCTTTATTGTGTTATCGTAGGTTACCTATAAACAGTGGCGGTTTTATCTAAAGAGCGTTTGTACAATGAACTACACTGAATACTGAAAGAATACACAATTTTATTATAATTTTACCACACTTCAAACTGCGCGTCATTTAAATTCTATGCTAAAAATCCACCCGAACGCCAATACTTTTTTTTTTATATGAATACCGCACAAGAGTCCCAACTGCTCCCAACCATCTGGAGCCAGTGAGACTATTGCATTCCCAATTGGGGAATGTTGTGAGGCAGAAGTTATTGAGGAGGGGAAGGAGAAGAGGAAGATGAAGGTAGGGAAATAGGGAAATACTGCCCTAGTACAATGCGTGTAAGAAACAGTTCGAACAACACATACTACAGCGGTACAGCGGAAGACGTGCGAATCTTGGAAATAGTAATAGAAAATACCCAAGATCTGTGGTGCATTACAATTATTGTGATTTTTTAAATGTACTGATTACTACATTCATTCAAATTCATTCGTTTTTGGCTATTTTTTGTTCATCTTTAACTAGTAAAAATTCGTGACAGAAAAATATCACCGATGATTTCGAAATTAATTACGCTAAAACCATCGATAGTAATAGAACCCCATCACCAGATGAATGGGGAGATAGACGAAGAAAAAATCTTATAAAATTACCGCTTTTTGTCTAATTTGTAAGAGAATTATAAAAAAATGAAAAACACATCTCTGCATGTCTACACAGTACACATTGGCATTTATTTGAGTAGAAATTCACTTGATTCTATACGATTATATTTTAAGTTTGTTCACTGTTCATTTGAAGTGAATTTTCACATAAACGAGGCCATTAAAATATGATTAATATAACCTGTCTTCTTCTATCTTCTTCTTCTTATTTTTCTTATAATCTTATATTATATGAAGAAGAATGTCCCGGGCGAGCGGTGTGTGTTCTGTATACAAATCTACACTTTTATTCCTAGCTTTATGAAATTCTGCACACTTGACCTACAAAACAAGGGAAAGGTCCCTATCTATATGAGATTTCTAAAAACTATTCACATCCCCCTCTCCCACTCTTAAAGCCAAATTTTGGTACTGCTTGATGAAATTTTGCACTTTTGACGTTCAAAATAAAAGTAAAATTACTAGTTAGGGGTAGGGAGTTGGAGTTGGAGTAGGGTAGGAGTAGGGGTAGAGTTAGGGATTATAAAATTTTACTCATAACTATTAATAACCCCGAGCAATTATTATATAAATACATCAAACCTTTTTCCGATTTTGTGTTAAAAAAGAGAAACTTGAGCTATTGTGACTTATTGAAATAGTGTCTGTGTCTAATGAACTGATAAGATCTTAAATGAATGAGAGAACAATCGATTAACTCATGTCATAATGTTGTTGTATTTTACTACCATAGAAAAAATCCACCCACCGACATTTACCAAAATTTCAGTTAATAGACAATACATTGTCTCTAAAGCGATCGACACAAAATCATTCAAAACACTTCGATCGCTAAATCATTTGCATAATCGATCGATTCAAAAAGAATATCTCGATTATGCCCTTTTGTATGAGTTAATTTGTATGTTTTGAGAAATATCTTAACAAAAAAATCTTGAAATGATTGGAAACATTTTTTTTTTTTTACATGAATACCGCACAAGAGTCCCAACTGCTCCCAACCGTCTGGAGCCAGTGAGACTATGGCATTCCCAATTGGGGAATGTTGTGAGGCTGAAGGTATTGGAGTGGGGAAGGAGAAGGGGAAGGGAAGGGGGAGGTGGGGAAATACCTGGCTATTCAGATCTGGTCACCAAACACGGCTAAAAGCCATTTCAAGCAACGTTTCAATTCTGAATGGTGGTCTTTCACCAGGGCGATACTGAGAGTATCTTCCACTCTGGAACGTGCACAAATATGTTATATATTATTTTAAAATTAATTAATTGTGAAACAACACAAATTAATTTAATAAAATTTACTTGCGCACGCCGGGATTTGAACCCGCGACCTTCGGATTCGTAGTCGAGAGCCTTACCCCTCGACCATGGAGGCCGTCAATTACCTTCTGTGTTACATTATAATAAAGGTTTGCCTTTCTCTTACCTTGTGCAGCATTTTTTAGCAGTCATGTGCAAATGAATCGCCCACATATCGCATACCTGGGTATTACCTAATTATTCCAAATGGAGAAGGGCCGTCGGGCCGTGGGCAGAAGTAGTTATATCTGTGAAAAGAATCTACGGGTATAGATGATAATTTTTGCTACAAGTTATCGAAGGGCATTTACATTTTTATTAAATATCAAATATCTCGTCGTATCGGTGGCCAAAGTAAAAGTTGTAGGTGGAGTGGAACACTTGGCGATTGCAAATGTTTAGAGAGTTTTCAACATATCCGGATATGAATATTCAATGTGCACATGTTAAATGAAATTTGCTGAATATATTTTCAAACCTTTTTAGCGGTTGTTACGTAATTTGTTTTCAAGAAAAAAATTGCTAAAGACTAACGGCATGCCTCAGATGAACGTTTCTGAGACACGGGTGTTCTGAAAGGTACTGCATTGTTACTAGAATTAATTTTTTTAAATGCTTGAGATGGTGCCACACAAGCAATATATTGAAATAAGTTATACATTTGTCGAAATATCCATGATAAAAACAGTGAACGGATGAAGAAGTATAGAAGTAGGATATCTAGGTGATCAATTTATTGTGAAACATGTGATCGAGGTGTAGAGAAGCTCTTCCAGTTGGGTTGAAACAGGAAGAAGTTTGGTAGGATCATCATCTGCATTCCTAATGGAACCTATTCTATGGGTATTTTGGTGTTTCCCCCCAGTTGCATAGATTACCTACATTTAGGACTTCCAATACTCCTCCATCCTGCAAATTAATTATAAAGAAGCCTCTTTGATGGTCGGCTGTATTCCTTCCCAGTTAACATTGATGTATGTCCTGTCCAAATTGAAAAGGAGTGGTAGTAAATTAAATCATATAAATAAGTCGTCACAATGTGGATTAACCACAGTTTGAAAATGGCCTTAAACGCCGAAACAGCTTTCACAATAATAAAAACTAAAAATACTTGCAGAACTTAATAATAACATTATTAAATTTGATTACATTAAATTTAAAAAAAATAAATTAAATGGAGTTCTACTAATTAAACACAAAAACAATTAATAATTATTCCAATAAACTGAACATCATAGTGTGTTAACTTTCTTTTCATTATGTAATTGTGCGGTCGTAAAAATTATGGAATTTTTACATATCCAATAATTGGCTTGTAATATGCATAAAGGAAGCGGTTATTTGAATATTTGACGTGACAGGTAATCCCAACGAACATCGACTGAAGCCAGCAGTTTAGCCATTCTTAGCGAAAACTTACCATGTTTGTGGTGCGTTTTATTAACGACAATTAATTCACTGTCTTTCCTACAAAAACTGCACGCCACTGCTTACGACCAAGTTTTGAAAAAACTGTATGAAGTCACCTTCTCACTACATCACGTTATCAGATTAGATCTTTGGGATATTGAGAGATGGCCTTCCCAATCCTTTATTTTGCAATAATATTATGCATGTCGACTTAACGTGCGTTCCGTAGGTTCTGTTAAGGTCGACGTGTTTAGTCCTACGTGTACGTAATTTATTTTACTTGCAATTATGTAAATAGCGACCCTAGTGGCCTTGTCACAGATTCGTGGAAACGTGAAACCTATGATTGGTTGATGATTTTCATTTAAAATATATAATTCAAATCAAATTAATCATTGATTCTGTGAAGTGAATTAAAAGCCTTCATAAATACGCGTGCACCTAGTAGTAATACTTAACGGGAAGAGGGACGTCGGAGAGTTATCATTTATTAATTAAAAATAATGATAATATTATTGTGCAATACGATAAATATGGTGTTTTTAAAAAATATATATATTTATTACGTCTTTTTTTATTTGCATGGGCTTAGCATTTATCAAAATATAATCAGAAATATTACACATTTCTGACCGTTCTACGCATGTTTTAAACAAAAAAACATTTAAAAAGTTGAATATCCTTAAAAAATGCTGTGAAGGTTTTTCTGTAACTTGTCGATAAGATAAAATTTTAAAAATAACACTGTGCGGTTTAATTTTTTTATGAACATCATAGTAAATTTAATGTTTTTTTTTTTGTAATGCGGATTACAAATCTTTGGTTATGTTTATTTACAAAAACGCAATGATAAAGTATTAAAAATACTTTTCTCCACTGTAAAAATCATATTCGTATTTTAAACATTTTGTAAAACATACAATGGGACGGGCAGAAAAAGTATTTTTTTCTGATTAGATTTTGATAAATACTAAGCCTATATAAATTTATAAAATATTGAATAAATATTTTTCTATTTAAAAACATTATTTTTATCGTATGGCGTAATAATACTATCATTATTTTGAATTATTAAATAATAACTCTCAGACGTCCCTCTCGCCCTTAACTATATTATTATAACAGATTTCTACACGTTAAATTACAAAATGATTTTATTCCTACTGTTCGATAAGTAATTTTTTTTTACAGTTGTAAAATTCTATGGGTCCAAAAGACTGCAATGGGTTGAACATGTTGAAAGAACGCCAGATGACAAGACACCAAAAATCATGATCAAGTGAGTCCCCCTGTGGAAATGACCCTGAGACAGACCTTGGGAAAGGTGGATAAATTGCGTAAAAATGGACTGAGTAGGACGGAAACGACCGACCAATAGCGGTTATCCAAAGGAGCGATGTGCAGTGAATCCCCCAAACAATAGCAATAGCATTTTGAACAGCGGGCCAATAATTAAAATTCCTTACTAAAAAATACGCCCGTGTGAAAATCCGTGAATGGAGCGAAATTCAGAACGCATCTATGGATAGATCTTTCCTATAGAATATTTCATACAAACAATATTCCGTCTCTCCAGTATTTGTATCTCCAGAGCTGAAATATTCATATTTTAATTCATCGCGGCGTACCGAACTTTCATATAATTCGCCAGATGTCACTTTCAGATAACACAATATTTGTGTGCGCCTCTGATGAAAATAAGGTATTTCATTGGTTGCACAAAACATAATTTTGTTCTGAAAAAACTTTTAACAAATATTTGATGTTAACGTTTGCAAATATATTGGAAATTAACTATTTTTTTAGGTGAACGGAGATAATTATGAATTTATTTTTCTTCGTTAAGCTCTGAATGAAATCCCATTGAGAATAACCATGAACCACCAGTGCTGAGGACTGGGACTGCAGCCAGTATATTTTCGGGAAACGCATATCTTTAAAGCCTCTACGGAATCCGTGTCCCTGATAGCTAGGAGAACTTATGTCCCAGTGCGACCGGTACACCAAAGACACTTATTTAAATAGTTCTACTCTGAGAATGGGAAGGAGATTGGGTTTCAATCAGATGTAATATATAGCGAGGTAGCTTATTGTAAAGAATATAGCCGAAAATTGTTAAAAACAGAATAAAAACATGAATTTTAAACGTATTACTTTCAAAGAAAAAAGTATGTGCGCATCGGTCTACCTTTTATATGTCTACAATGGCACCTTTGAGCGATGATTTTTTAATTTTTTTTTCATAACAAATAATATATGATTGTACATTAAACGTGTTAATAAACACAAATGCAATTAAACTTTAAGGCTAAACGGATCTTTAATATGTGGAGGTTAATTGATCCGAAGGTTTTACCGACAGTTATATAATGCCTTGAAACGTTGGACAGACTGCGAACCGCGCTCAAAACTTCGTTCGTTATTTGCCAAACCGAACTTTGTGAACTCTGCATTTAAATATGCTGGTCCCTTTCTAGTACGTGAGGTTTTCTGGGTGACCACTCGATATAACAAAAAAACTGGGAAAGATAATAATTATAAAATTTTATAATTATTTACACGGAGAAAAAATAATAAAAACGTAGGTATATTCCCTTGGCGAGTTTTTCCTATATTTTCCTCCAGACGGAAAATTAATATATTATTCCACTTGTACAAAATCGCAACAGTCTACTGATATACAAACATTTAACATGAAGAGGCGTAAAAATGAAAGAGAAGAACTAAATCCTAATAAGGATATCATGTTCAGTTCAAATCTAGCAATCTCTTCTCTATATATAATGTATGTCTGTCTGTCTTCGATTTTCTCTTACTTACTAGACCGGTTTCGCTGAAAATAACATAGTTTGTTATTATTAGTGTCTGGAAGGTTTAGATAGTTGTTTTAATAAAATCAAATATTTAAAACTGTTGCTATAACATTATAAAATTAGTATGAAAAACATTGAACCCGCAATGTTGTATTGAGGTTAGCTAATAGATATATCACTCTGGTTAGCCACAGATTACATATTCAAAAGAAGAAGGATTGTTTGGGTAGAATATTTTCATAATTGAAAACACAAGTAGGTACATATTCAAGAACTTTATTATTTAGATAAATGTTTTGGAATGAAATAATTTTTTTAATGAATGTTTCTTTCTTTACAGATAGTAATAGTGGTCACAAGGCATTAATTTCGCTGTCAAATCAATTATGGCACCCAAATGACTGGCAAGAATTCACAACTTCATAACTTTAATCCAAAAATATAATAATAATCCCAAGCAAGGCCGGGGACACACCACCTAGTTTTAAATTAATAAAACACATTTTATTTACTTACTAGAAATAACAGCTTTTTTTCAAAGGATAAACATAATACAGGAAAATAGGTATGTTGCATGAGAAGGCAAAATATAATGTTAACTTACACGTATCATATTTTATTTGTGAACAAAATTGATTAAGAGGGAGGGGGAAGTGTAAGAAGGATTATTAGGAAATACGATAAAAATAATGTTATTAAAGAAAAAAATATTCTTTATGTACTTATGAAATTTATATAGGCTTAGCATTTACCAAAATCGAGCCAGTAATATGACTTTTTTCTAAAAATATTAAAAATATTTTTCTCTTTAAAAACATTACGTTTATCGTATTGCGTAAAAATAATATCATTCATATTTTCACTAATTAACCAATAAGATGCATGACCTGGATAACAAGTTTGGAGGTATTGTTGATATATTTGCTGACTCCATTTATACAGTGAAGCGTCATCTATACTAGCATTTTGATGAATCCTGCAATTAAGCATTTTATCTTGGATAATGCAGCGTTAATGATTTGTGTCATAATATTGTTTTAGTGTTCTATTTCATGTTACAGTAACACGTTTAAAAAAAAATATTCGCTGCTTTATGGTTTAAAATCTTCATGTGATTATAATTTTTTATAGCTCTTTATATTTTGTTAAAATCCTTGTAAAATCCCAAATGGGCGTATAATCAAATAAATAAAAATATTATTTCGACTTCATAAATAATTCCTCTCGAAGTCCCGGAGGAATATTGATTAGGTACGTCACAATATTTGAATTGTTTTCCTTTGAAATGTGACAAGAAGTCGTTAGTTTTGAACTTTCATAAATAATTTCTTTGTTTTGTAAATAATCCATTTTTATAGAGTACGCTTTCTTAGTTGCTAACCTTAATAGGAAACTGAAATATTACCTTGTTAGAGTAAATTTATTATCAAGAGAGGTAATCAAATTCACGAGAACCACTTTGAAATGAATATTTAAAATTACACCTGTATTTATTTCTAGGGATACTTTTGGGAGGTGAACATTTCGGGAGCACCTCCTGTCCCGATCCTATCTTACTTTTCCTCTTCCCCCTTCCTTCTTATTTTAAAAATATTTTATTAGCTTCACAAATAAAACACCTGTATATAACCAATGTAAACACAACAATAATTTTTCAGAGTTTGTCAATCATCTCATTTCAACCCATCATATGTTTAATAAAGATACAGGAGTTCAAATTCTTCACTGTAATAATAAAGATAAAACTTTGATAATTTAGAAGCACTGGAAATTATAAAATCCTTAAATAATAATTCTATTATATTGAATAATCAAGTAAATTTATCGTATAGTCCTCTTTCAAATATTTTTCAAGTGAATCGATTTGTTCTTCTGAAAAAAAATTACCCTTTCCACTCTGGTCGGCTCCCACTCCAACATCTAAATATTCATGTATGTCTATCATTATTTTATATCGTAGTTTAGTTTTTATGTATTCCTGGCGAGGGAAGGGTACTTCCAAAACCAGTCGAGATTATTATATTACATAGAAGTGTTTCAAAACAAATGAATGCATTTATATAATAAATAAACAAATTGTTATAACAATTGGAACGATGGTCACCCTGTGTGCGGTATAACGGTGGCCCTCTGGCTGACCTCCGAAGGGCCATGCACGCTCACGCCGCTGTTCGCAATGATTGCGCAGTAGGTGCTTACTAACTACCTATACGGGCCAGTTGATAGTGCCTGCCATGTACCTACAAGATACTAGATAGCGGATAGCCAGGTACCTCCCGAACGGCCAAAACTCGTTCGAATGGCGAATGAAATAACTACCGCAATCAAATTTAAAAGATAACGTGACCTATATATTTATCGCCGAGGCGATTTTTTATTTTTTATTAAAAAGTTTAATGGCGTGCTGTGATTTTTTTGATTCTGGCAATTTTCCTTCAAGATGGGTTTTCGTTTCTTGTTTATTTAATTGCCAATTTTTGTTTTAATATTAGTTGAAATATTTATGATTTTAATGAATTGTAAAAAGTCAAAAAAAAAAAATTGACTTCGTGGTTGAGTGGTTACGATCCTCGGCTACGAATTCAGAGGTCGCGGGTTCAAATCCCGGCGTGCGCAAGTAAATTTTATTTGATTAATTTGTGTTATTTCAAAATTTATTTATAGTACATTAGCGGTACATTCCAAAGTGGTAGATTTCAGTATCGCCATGGTGAAAGACCACCATTCATTTGTAACCTTGCTTGAAATAGCTTTATCCATATTTGGTGACCAGGTCTGAATAGCCAGGTACTTCCCCCACCTTGTCGTTCTATTCACCCCAAATTCTTCCCCTCCCCATTATCTTCAGCCCCCCAACATACCTCAATTGTAAATGCCATAGTCTCACTCGCTCCAGACGGTTGGGAGCAGTTGGGAAGCTTGCGCCAAATTTGACTGAGTTCATCAAAAATGAGAGACGTTAGTATGGTAAAATCAATTATGTAAAAATCAAGTAAAAAAATTAAGTATGGTATATCAAACATGGCGGAATAACGATTAAATATTGAATTATTAGAATGCAAGGATATGCGTTATAGGTGATCCTTCAAACTAGGAATAGGTTGGATAGACCGTTGGATGTGTGAATGTAGATGAAGTTTGGAGTGTTCGCCAAGTTAGAGATGTGTGGCGTTCCATCCTTTCTGCCCACTACTAGGAAGAAATGTTGTGCAGGATTGAACCCGTACATATAGTATATCAATCAGTGGCTTGGACCACTCGACCGCAATTAAAAGAGAGGGTCAATAGACAAGCGGGTGGGGTAGGACGCTCGGCTAGCAGTTAGTCGGATCGTGTCGGAATCTCTCAGCCGGGAACCAAGCTTCCAAAAAAATTTGTGCTCAGTGATAAGGACTGCAATACAAATTAATCCAATGAAGTATAAACTTTTTTTTAAGTACCAACAAATGAGATGAAATATATAATAAGTAGGTACCTACGTATGGCGTGCATTTCTCAATGACCAAAGGTAAGCCGTGTGTAGTTTTTCAAGTTTAAGTATGAAAGCAAATAGACGTATAATACTATAAACAATGATGGTTTGAATTTTTAGCTGTAAAGTTATACACCGAACTCCCGCCTAGTATCAAATAAATTAAATCAATTAACAACTAAATGAGGTCAACAAAACTTGGCTTAAGGAATATCAAAAAATGAACTGACTAGTATATTTTTTTAACTCATAATGAAAGTTATTGAAAATACCCTACCCAAACCTTGAAGTTCAAATAAAGAAGTGGCTGAAAGCCCTCTGTCCAAAACCTAGTTCACCTCAGCACTGAGGGGGACTAAGAAAATATATATATATATATTGTTACGTAACCTCAGTAGATTCCTAAAAGGGGTACCTCGCATAAAGAAACATCCACGCTCTGCTCAACAACACCATTCATTCCCCGCCCGGAACCCGCCTCGGCAGCACACTCACTCGCCGGCACTGAAGATGGCCTCCCGACCCGTTGCACTACGTCTCGGAGAAGCTCGCAAGCCGCCATCTCGGAGGGCTGATATTTGCCTCCACGGAAACCCCATTGCCACAACGACCTTTCTTTACATTTTTCCCTCTGTTGGTGTTGTAATTTATTCAAGTCCCAGTTTACATGCCCGTTTTAGAGAATATCAGAGAGAATTTGCCCGTAATATTCTTTTGAGGTTAGGTTAGCCTACTGTTCACCATAACTACATTCACCATGTCTGTACCTTCCTCTGAATTAAACCACTGAGTCTGAAAGCATACGGTAGTTTCATTTGACAAAGTATTCGAGTCTGGTTCCCAATTATAAGACTGCCTGTCGGCCTACGACCCTGCAGAAGAGCTCCTTGGCCTGCCGAAACTGAGCTAGTCAAAGGTCCAGAGCCGAGCTCCCTGGAGGGACACCCCTCACCGGGTAAGTCTGTACAAATGCTCTGTCTCCCGTAACTGCACTTTCCCAACCTTCCTCCTCTCCTTCCCCCGTGTTCCTACATCCAGCCGAATCCATTATCATTACAATATATATCTATAAAATATACGAGTATACATGTATATACTATATTTTCCACGGAAACTTGTCGTATTTTTTAGTTATCTTTTAATTTATTTTTCAGCTTTGTATTTCTTAGGGTAGGCACAGCTTTTCAGCAGTGATGGACTGCACGTCACTGGTACCTACCGCTGCTTGAAAACGTAATTAATAATAGTAATACATTCGCTAGTAGCAGGCCCAGAGCCCTTGGCTCCATGCAAACGATGAGCCGCCAGTCGCCATTAATTATTAACTACTTGTATATACATACTACAGTGGGCAGTAGGTAGTAGACATGGCAGATTCATTCTCAGTAGCGAATCGATTCAGTTTGATTCACTTAGGCTTGTGAATTTCGTCATTTAATTAATTCCTTGAATTCATAAAAAAAATATATGATAAATAAATGAAAAGGAGGATTTTTTCGCATTGCAAATTGCGCTGGTATTGGAAGAGATATATTTAAAAATATAATAAACACGAAAATAATAATCTTACTCAACTGGATAATAAATAATACGAAAAATGTGCATGCTACTCTATATAGTAAATAATGGTTTCGTTTGGACAATTTAACGAGCCAAACAAAGATGCACCCTACTGAGAACTGATTACTTTGGAAATTCCTACACCACTAATGAAACTGCTGCCTTGGTCGCGCTGGAACGGAATCGCTGCGGTCATTGAGGAATGAATTAGGAACTTCTGATCAGTGTCGCGCAGTGACTTGACTAACATGCGCCCTGCTGACCCAGCACGAACAGACTCGATATCAATGGACCAAAGTCGTAGTGACTTCAACGTCACAACTGATTACGGAATACATTTCTTAGTTCATTGAATTGGGGAATACGGACTGCGTAAGCAAATATGCGCTTTTCGGAATTACTTACTGACGGATTAGAGGTGGTTTGAACGATGGCGTATGGGTTTTTATCGATTGCGGTGCGGGATTCTATACGTTAGATGGTATTTTTTTTTTTACATGAATACCGCACAAGAGTCCCAACTGCTCCCAACCGTCTCTAGCCAGTGAGACTATGGCATCCCCAATTGGGGAATGTTGTAAGGCTGAAAGTATTGGAGAGGGGAAGGAGAAGGGAAAGAGAAAAGTGGGGAAATAACTGGCTATTCAGAACTGGTCACCAAACACGGCTAAAAGCCATTTAAAGCAACTTTTCAATTCTGAATGGTGGTCTTTCACCAGGGCGATACTGAGAGTATCTTACACTCTGGAACGTGCGCAAATACACTATATATTATTTTTAACTTAATTAATTTTGAAACAGCAAAAATTAATTACATAAAATTTACTTGCACACGCCGGGATTTGAACCCGCGAACTTCGGATTCGTAGTCGAGAGCCTTACCCCTCGACCATGGAGGCCGTCGAGGCCGTATCCTACACACTGCACAATTTATCTGGAAACTTTGCGATGACGGCCGTAATTATAGTGCCGCGCGCTTAAAAATCGTAGGGTTGCAAGGCCTAGGCTAAGAAATGAATAATTATTTCATCTCATATTGAGTGTGTCACGAGATTGAATTTATTAATTTATTTCATTCATTCCATTTCGCCTATATCCAGTAGGTAGGCACTGGGTACCTGCTAGGGCCGACCAACTACTCGGTAGTTTGGTAGGTACTCGCAAACGACTTTGACACAATTCAAGTTTTGGCCAATAAAGGGCCTTGCCGGTGCCGGCGTGCCAGTTTCCGATGCCGCAAAGAGAATGATAAACAAAATGGTGATTGCACAAGCGCGCCGAAATTTAGGACGGGTCATGGTAATAACAGAATAATATTAATAAAAGGGACTAAATTATTTTGTTATTCTTTGGTATGTAGGTACTCCATTGTGCGAATTAGACGGATGAAATAAATTATATTTTGACTTTCTAAAGCAAGTACCAATTAATTATGACTCACAATGTATAAGCATCATTTGTAAAGGGCAGGTCCATGTTTTTATTTGATTTTTTATGAGATATCACGTCCCAAAAGCCTGGAGACAGTGAATCTTTGGCTTCCTCATTTTACGAAATGTGTCGATACTGAAGTGGAGGAAGAATAGATAAACACAAAAAGAAAAAAGATTCAATTCCCGGAACCATTGGAACTATGGCATCACAATGATAAGTAATTTCCTTAGGCTAGTAAGTGGATAAAGGGAAGGAAGGAAAAAAACAAAGAGAAAGGTTTGATTGAGAGAGATAATATAAACTAAACAATATATGAGACAGAGTATGTAAAAATTACCTCGTACGGGAATCATACTATGCAAGAGGCTATACATCAAATTCATTTGAATATTTTAGATGGTTGTATTGATGGACTAATTTGTTTTTTTGTTTTTGTAGCTTTATTTAGATGTAAGCAAATTTTCATACATCTAGTAATAAAAAACATATAAGATACATAATAAAATAAATAGAGTCATAAAATTATAACAGAAAGAATATAGTTAATAAAAAAAAAGAAATACAGTTACCCCAGTTCAAAAAAAAAATTGTTCCAAAGCTTGCAAATAAATATGGACAGAGGAAGTTAAATTACATGATTCCTAGCTCTATATGTTACCCGCTGAAATAAAAATAACACACTTATTAAATAATATTTTTAAGACTTGGCTAGCTGAAAGAAATTGTTCGTATTAGATTATTTATTAAGAAATATAACTGTAATCTTAAAGATTTAATTTTGTTATTTATTTACTTTATTTTTTAAAGATATAAGTAGAAAGAGTTTATATTAGATTATAATAAATAAATACATATGTTTTAAAGATTTAGTACCTAAACAGCAGCAGCGTGAATTGATCTATGACCGAAGGTCTACGCAGGGTGTTATAATTGAATAACTGAGCGTACAAGTTCCTTACAAAATTCTTGGAAAAATCTGAAATTTGTCGTATTTCGTTTAAATTTCTTTTATACTTCGCTTTTCTTGGGGTGGGCACAGATTTTTAGTCTTTATGAACTGCACGCCACTGCTAAACGGTAAACTTATAAAAATTATATTTTGAACCAAAATCACCCGTTAGTGAAACTAAAAAGTCATTTTTGTCTCATTCTGTACATTTATTTAACCTTATTAAAAAAAAAAATACTTAAAAATTTGTGGTTTTTTTTCGAAAGGACAATTTAGCTATTAAATAAAATATAAATCGCTGAATTGTGATTCAATTGTTGGCAAAATCACAGAAATTATTTGTTAGTTGGTCACAATGTAGAGCATGATTATTTTTATAACTTCAATTTTTAATTATTAATTATTTTTATTGAGATTTAAAAACCTCATTTTAATATTTAATCATTCTAGAAAATAATATAAACATAACCTAAATGAAACATAAAACGAAAAAAAAACGATAGGAAATAAAAAGAGCCAGTCGCATCTGGGACTCAAACCCAGGACCTCTGCCTATCGGATGCAACCGCTTAACCAACTAATGAGACCAGAAGACATTATGAAGGGACAGTAATATGGGATAAACAATGGGGAATAATATTGACAAATCTTGAATTTGAGATACGATATCGATAAAGATGACATAAATTTAACTGGTCTCATTAGCTAAGTTGGTTACGCGGTTGCCCCGGATAGGCAGGAAATCTTTTTATTTTCTGTCTTTTTTTCCGTATTCATGTTTCATTTTGGTTATGTTAATATTATTTTCTACAATGATTAAATTTTTATAAGTGATCAAATACTAAATATTACTGACCGAAATTTTAACGATATATTTTATCTTTTTGAATTCTTACTTTTATCTTTATTCTAAGGGACCACAATTAAGGCGATGCATTGGAAAGTAATGCAAAATCATGTATTTTCGGTTTGAGAATTTGGTGGCTTAGAAATATCGTAGATGATTTAATTAAATACTGCAAGTAGAACACACCTTGGCCTTTTGTTTAACCGGGCATTTTTCCGGGTCTTTTTATAAGTCTAGAAAAAAATAAAGTATAAAACATTTAAAAAAATGTTTAAAGCGCAAACTCTTACGAACCCCTTTTACGATATCGTCGTATTTTTCATTGTAGTAAATTCAGTTTTTTTAGAATATGACCGTAAAACATTTTAATAATTATGTCTGAGCTTTACAGAATAGAATAAAACACGCATTTTGGTGATGGTTTTTTTGCGTAAATCGAAACATGCGGCCGATGTTAAGCGGGACTTTCAATCTTGTCGCCACCTGCATAAGGAGCGCTTGATTTCGTGGAAATTTTAGCCGGTGGATCGCCTTAACATAATATGAAATGAGGAAAACAAGAGCTACTGGAAAATAATTGCCCGTACAAAATACGTAAATGAAGCATGACAAAAATATATATTTGAGAGAACATTCAAGTCAAAGCCTCAGTCCATGATGTTAGAAATTTATATTCGATGAGCTGAAGTACCCGACGTTGCTCGGGGTTGTGTTTCCCCTACCCTGTAATTTTCCTCTCATTTTGAACGTCAAATGTGCAAAATTTCATCAACAAGTACTAAAATTCTGGTTTAAGGGGTGGGAAAGGGAGACGGAGGATGGTTTTTAAAATCTCGTGTAGACAGTAACCTTCCTCTTGTTTCGAAGGTCAAGTGTGCAAAATTTCATCAAACTAGGAATAAAACTGTCGATTTGTATACAAAACAGACACACACCGCCCGCCCGGGACTTTCTTCTTCATATAAGAGAAGAAGAAGATAGAAGGTGTTATTCTCTGATGTTCACTTTCCCAAAGACCAAATCTCGACATTCCGGACGGTGAATTCTTGAAAAATAAAGAACAAAAAATACAGTGTCCTCTTTTATATTTTAACAGATGAACGTATATTTCAATGCTCCATAGCTCATGATGGATATGACGTTATCACTTGAAACTATTTGAATTGTACAAAGTTCACTGTACCAGACTGTTGGAAAGTTTTTAAGAGAACAAGCAACAGTTGTTCTGCTTTAGAGTGTAGGTGATTTGGCTCTAGGAGGTCTCATAAAATAGCAATAAAAATAGTGATTAGAAACCAGAAACCTTTCGCTGACATAAAGCGAGTAGGTACTGAAATCAGCGTTCACGTAATCGTGTCGCCCACAAGAGCCCTTCCAATGTTATACCAAACCTAATGGTTAACGGCGTTGCATATTAATATTGCAACACCGGAGATAATGATAGGTAGGGGCTTATTGTTTTATTGTTCCCGCATGACATTTCATCAATAATTTGTTTATTGAAATTGAATATAATGGTAAAATAATGTGATGAAAGCGCACCTTATATTTATATTGGGTAATAATGCGTTTTTTCCTTTCTCCGTGTGAGCCATGTTCATATTATGACATTACTAACATGGGAGATTGTTTTTCACGACCTCCGTGGTAGGACGATAAAGATGTAAAAAAATATAAAAACAATTTTTTGTCGTTGAAATTAGGTAACTCGGTTTTTTTTTTATTTTTAATTATTTAATATTAATTACATACAATGGGAACTTGTGCCCGCTAAGCCACTGCAAGTAGCTTGTCAGCAGGAGTTTAGTTCAACAATATTATATAATACAACAATAAATAACAATCATCATACAAATGTAGGGAAAAATTAGAACAATATAGGTGCATGCATGTTGTGATCACCAATTGGAAAAATATGAAAACAACTTAACAGTTTTGTTATAAAGATACTAGAGCCCAATTACATAATATCGATTTAAATAATATAATAAAAATTTCAAATTATCAGCAAGTATTAAATTGAGAAATTAAAAAAAAAAAAATAGTACAGTTTTGTTACAGTGAGGATAGACTTAAAATAATTGTAACACTTAAATAATTTTAAACATACCCATTGTTGTTATCCATCATTAATTAATAAAATAATTGCCTTTGTTTTTAAGCCAACCGGTTTCAGAGAACCCACTCCTTTGCCAGTGGAAATGAGAATTTTCTAAAGTATTTATGAAAAAGTTGTACATCAATATATTACAAAAATTGTAGATGTAGAATACATTACGCTAAAAAAATATACTGTAGATGAGTATTACGAATAACAAATAATGCAAGTAAGTAAACATCTGTATATTAATGATTTAAACAATATTAACCGTTTTAGTGCTGTACTGATTTTGCAAGTAGTTGCGTAAATAATATTGATAATTTGCGTTATTAGTAAATAAATATGATATTAACTAAAAATACAATAACTTGGACAAATATCAACCAAACTTCAATAAGTTCTTTTTGGTATTAAACCTAAAAATAATTATATCCCATGCATCTAACAAAAAACTAAACTACTAAATGTATAGAGAAAAATAATAGAAAATTATGACGCTTCACAATTGTGTTTTCTCGTGCAAAGGTCACGTAGTCCCGTCTTACAGGGGGCGCATATGAGGAAAATTCACTTCCTATTCGCATTATATTATTGCGATTGCCAATAATCGCACTTCCGTTATCACTGTCTCCATTTATCAGATCGAAGTGCTTGTGTCAGACGTTTCGCCTCTCCCAGAATGTTTTGACGCGGCCATTTTCGTATTCATACATATATTCCACTTCTGTAGATTGTTGATATTATGTCCAATTTGTAATGGAGTCGGATCGCATAATAAATGTTGTTTCGCTGTTCGCAAACGATTCCGACTCCCTATGTCTTTGTAAATGTATTGTTCGAGTGAGGGGATGTGCCTCGCCACTTCTGGAATGATTTCAAATAAAACGTTAGAGCAAGAGCGGAGCAAGGGAGAGCTGCTTGTCGAACATGCACAGAGCTCGGTAGGTTTGCGCGTTGTAGACCACCTTAAGTAGCCTACGAAAGCCAGTTAGTATCAGTTAGCCAGCGACCGCCCGCTTGACGAGACTCTCCAGTTCCTTGACTGCCCGCTCTGACATCTGATCTACTCGCATTCTTTCTTTCTGACCACCCCCCCGGACTACCACCACTCACTGGACTCAGACCCTCGCATCACCACGGACAAGGCCCGCAGAACATCAGATTTATTATATGTGCAGATTAACAAGAGTCGTGAAAGTCGGTATCGTTTCTCCTTGCAGAGGAAACGATAGGTTGTATTTCCCTCCCCTCCAGCCCTCTCTGCAGATCGGGATCAGCTGCCCACTACAGTTCGTTTGTGTGCCATTACGTCTGGTACAGGGCTCATCGTCCATAATGTCGCCGTCCTTTGATACATCGTCCGCGATAGAACAAAGACCCGACATGTTGAAATATATCGTTTTGATTTATTATAACAGGACAAACAATACTGCAATGCACCGCTCTCAAATGGAACACGTGCTCTTATAAGGATCAACAAACGCATACTGAAGAAGGCTAAGCGCTTCGGCGCAATTTTCGTGGTTAACGCTTGCAGCGCCATAGCGCTGCACCGCACTCGGTTAAAGATGATAATCTGTATCAAAGATGCAAGAAGTGGAAGATTGATAGGAAAAGTAAAATAAATCATAGGGGACAGTTTTATAACTATTTTGTGACATGGGTCAAAAGATAGTCGCTAAACTGATCGTAAATAACATTGAAGATGTCAACGGTCAATGCAGCATCGTTGAGCAGTTGAATCGCTTTGCTGATTGGCTTATCCTGGTAAGCCGAAGTTCTCGCTTTAGGAGCATAAAAGGGTGTGTGGGATCTCCCACTAATTGTATAAGTACAATAATTTCTCCATCGTCCAACGATCATAGGTCCTAAGGGAAACCCCTTTGTTGGAATAAATATTGCGTGACGGAGAAGTAAGCTCCTTGATACTTAGCTCAGAGGTCATGGATTTAAATCCCGTGGACATAATGGGATCAATTATATGATTGTTTTGATAAAAAAATATTTTATGTTATCATTTTTTACATGTCATTTTATAATGTTTTTATAGGTGCTGGACCTTAAGGCTATCCACTTCCTAAAATTCGAACGAAAACATGCACTCCTTATAAAAAGGTTGAAATTCCCGCTTAACACCGTTTCGATTTAACCAAAAAAAAACAAAATGCGTGCTTATTTTTATTTCGTAAAGCTCAGGCATAATTATTACATTTTTTTAGGGTCATATTCTAAAAAATTATGTGTTTTTACCATAATAAACAATACGACAAATCGGAAAAAGGGTTCATGAATAGGAGATTTTGCACTTTAAACATTTTCTTTAGGTCTGATACTTTATTTTTTTCTAGGCTTATAAAAAGACTCACCAAAAAAATGCCCGGTTAAACGAGAGGCTAAGGTATACTCTACTTGCAGTATTTAATTAACACATCTACAATTTTTCTAGGCCATCCAATTTTCAGATCAAAAACACATCATTTTGCATTATTTCCGATTCCATCGCCTCAAAAGGCTTAGTTGTATCCAATCCAATTGACTTTTGACTCAAATTGGTAAAAGTAAATATATTGTACAAAACATAATAGCAATCAATACCACCACATCCAGGAGCACTCCTCTCCCAATGCGACTGGCACCCAAAGGGACACTGGTTTGTTAGGACTTGAAACATTTGCTTAAAACCCTTTGATTTTGTTCAATATCATCAACGTTTCGAAAAAAACTTGAGCATATGAATTTAGATGCTTTATATCAGCGGTGTGCATCGCTCTATGACCAAATGTAGGATGTGTGTAGTTTTAGAAGTTCGGGTATAAATTGTAAATTGATTATTTAAAAATTACCATTTTATTATATTACTGAAAAGTGTCAAATATAAATAATTTATCAATGAAATAAGATTGTAACATAAAAAATATTCACAAATTTGTGGAAGAAACAGTTTTATGAAAAAATCGTTTATGGTTCATTTTTCTTAGGGTAGGCACGGCTTTTCAGCCTTTATGAACTGCACGCCACTGACTTGTATATATATATATATTCCGTAACTTTCGCAATGTTCATTGTGGTAATTACTGTTTTTAGAAAATGAATGGTAAAACTGTACGATCTTGTGAAAAATGTTAAGATTCGCAAAGAATTCAAGGCAGATGTAAGCGTAATGAGTAAGGTTAAGAGAAGGGCGCTTAGATGATTTGCGTATGTAGGGAGAATATATTACACGAATTTGAATGGAAGAAGTCGGGGACCTCTTTAGAAGACATGGCACGACCAAGTGAATCAAATACTTGAGTCGGCCATATCAGAAGTCAGAAAACAGAAGATAACGTATGCGACGATGTATAAATGTGAATTAAGCATGAAGTGTATACCAATATAAAGTTTTTTGGCGGTCCGTCCTCTCTGCCTACCCCTGCGAGGAAACAGTGTGATGGTTAGTTAGTTAGTTATGAAAATATCAACAACAAAAAAATTGTTGTAAATCTATTTTCTACCCAAAAAGACAAAAAAACAGTCTTAGGATTTTTTTTTGTCATTGTAGAATTAAGGGTAGATGGGAAGGGGGTTAGAAATGACACAGAAATAACCTTACGCGGGATACGGGATGGATTAAATGTTGTTTTTCCTTAATTTAATATTTTCTTTCTCATTCATACTTTTTCTTACTTATTCTAACTTCTTCTTTCTCCGTCTTGGTTCTTCTTTCTTCATTTAGCTATTATTACCAAATTCTTAAAGAAAAGCTTGCATGGCTTGGATACGTATATTTTGGGGAAGGACTTAGTTATTGCAGACATTGCGTGAACAAGGGACCACTGATAAGAACCCCAATCCAAAAGCTCGAGGGTGGAAACCCATTTGTGCGTGATCGGGATAAAAACAACCCTCTCGGTTAAAAAAAAACACGATTTCTGGGGTAGGTTCCTAGTCTTAATCAAAAAAATATGTTAGGAAATAGGCAAGGCTTAAAAATCGGGGACACTTGTTTGAAGGTATTTTCGCAAAGGCGTACGATATTTTTCTTCCCGAACTTCGAAGTCTTTCGGAAGTCTAAGATATTCATACCCATTACATAAGTAACCTACATTATGTCCCGAAACCGTAGGTAAGGTGAATATATATATATAAATCAATCTAAGTTTGTTTCTTTGTCCTCGATGTTCTCAAAATCACAATTAGGTACTAGGTTTATTATTTAGATATGTTTTGAAAAAATAAATGTTCGTAATGAAATAAAATTTTCAAATGAATGTTTCCTTTTTAGAGATAGTAATAGTCGTCACAAGGTATTACTTTTGCTGTCAAATCAATTATGACACCCAAACGAAAGACAAGAATTCAACAAGAAATCCCGAGCAAGGCCGGGTACACATCAGCTAGTAAATAATAAAAATAAATCTTTAAACGTAAAATAATGCATTCGGATAATCTAATAAAAACAATTTCTTTTGGCTAGCCAGGTCTTCAATAAATATAATTAACTGTTTTCTGTAAATACAATTTTTAATTTCAGCAGTAACATATTACAGCTAGGAAACATGTAATCTAGCGTTCTGTCGAAAAAAATGAACAACGAAAGAGATGGGATAGATAAAGGTTGGGAAGAACCTGACTGTTCAGATCTGGCCAACAAACACGACTGATGCAATGTTTCGATTCTGAGTGGTGGTCTTTCATCGAGGCGATACTGATAGTACAGTAAAAATAAGCAGAAAAAAATCGGAATTGCATCGCACGACACTGGCTATATACATGTTACATCTTATCTTATGACTCATAGACTGCATTTTCTATAATTAGATTTCCCTTGAGACGATGAGAGATAACACTGAGGTTAGATTAATATTTTATAAATATCTTTTATAGATATTATCGAGTAAACATCGTTTCTTCAGCCTTATTAAGATTGATAAATAATCGATGAATCAGTATTTCCTTCAGTCATGGATAATAAAATGGCACGTGTCCTCAATTTCGACACGTAGAATTCAAGTGGTTAAGTGTCGCAGAATAATACAAACAGAAACCTTGGACATTGTATCGTCTCGGAAATGTTGCAATAAGCAGAGATAAACCGAGAGAAGTTTTTGGGGCGTCTTCCTGTGCCCGAAGTATGCCCATTTTTTCCTGACGTCTGGTGGAAATGATCAACCATTTTCAGATATCGAAAGAAGGAACTCTAGTGATAAACATGAAGACAGTATTCATAAGATCGGTGGTTCCTACGAACCCCAGGGTCTGTGGCTACAAATTCTAGTTACAAAAACAGATAACATTGCATTATGGGCCACTGTATAGAAGCTGTTGATTGCTTTCCCGCCTTCCTATTTAGTAGAATGTAAATTCAGTGTAGTTACGACCCTAATCACAAAAAATAAACCGACTGAAAATCAGGGCTCGTGGAGACTTGCAAACGTTTTTTTTTATATGAATACCGCACAAGAGTCCCAACTGCTCCCAACCGTCTGGAGCCAGTGAGACTATGGCATCCCCAATTGGGGAATGTTGTGAGGCTGAAGGTATTGGGGAGGGGAAGGAGAAGGGGAAGAGGAAGGTTAGTAAATACCTGGCTATTCAGATCTTGTCACAAAACACGGTTAAAAACCATTTCAAGCAACGTTTCAATTCTGAATGGTGGTCTTTCACCAGGGCGAGACTGAGAGAATCTTCCACTCTGAAACGTGCTCAAATATACTATACTCGTATATTCTTTTAAAATGAATTAATTGTGAAACAGCACAAATTAATTAAATAAAATTTACTTGCGCACGTCGGGATTTGAACCCGCGACTTTCGGATTCGTAGTCGAGAGCCTTACCCCTCGACCATGGAGGCCGTTCCTCACAAACATCGAGCTGAACATAAATAATCTCGTATCATCCCATCAGGTTCACCCATCACATTGAAAAAATAATGTGTTTTCGTATTTTGAAACAGACAAATATAATTTCAATAAATGCTGCTTTGTTTGTTTGAAGCGCAAATTAAAATTAACATTCATTCTAATTAAATAATGTCACGTTTGAGCACACAACTTAAATTTAACGAACCAATTATCCTAATATAACATTATTTAATAAAGTAATGAAAATGGTATATTCCCCACTTCTCAGTAGGTTCACGAAATCTAAACAATAAAACAAATTTAAATAAGTCAATAGCATTCACGTTATTATAAAACAATTAAGAAAACATTACCATTGAATGCGGGGAAACACAATTTTCAACTGTAAGTACCTCATATAATAGAGAATCTATTATCACAATTTTTCCTCAGTAAATCGGTTTGGCGGGTAATAAATAGTTTTAGGCACCATTAAAATTTTAATTGGGTGGGGGTAAATAGAATCATACAAATAAGTCGTCTCAACATGATAACCACGATTTGAAACAGCTGTCACAATAAGAAATAACTAAAATATATGCAAAACTTAATAATAACATTGTTAAACTTTATTTAAATAAAATTTAAAAAATACTGAAAAAAAATATTTTAAAAACACTACTTAAACACTAACAGATTAAACTTTAAGAACCTTTATTTATTCTCTTCTTCCTCTATCTCATGTCCTCTGTCTGTTTCTTCGGTATATTTAAACGTTATAATGTTCACATTAATATACTATATATAAATATATCTATTTTTACTTATTGTTTACTGGGATAACTGTAAGAAATGTGACGTATCTATTTGCTATTATACATTTCTACTTTATATTTAATTTTTACAAAAGAGATATTTTGAATTTGAATTTGAATTCAAACATCAAACCTTAATAAAGACCAAAAAAATGTATATATATACACACACATACATACATATTTTTATTATTATGTTACTAGATATGAACAATCCAAGTCTTGAATTTACTCAATAAAATAAAACATTTTTTTACGAATTCGACATTTGTTGGATCTTTTAACGGAATTTTCAAAACCGATAGCCAAAGACGAATGTTTGCCGTAGGGCCGGAGATATGAGCAATCCAATTTCGACCCCAAGCTCGAAATGTTATCAATAAAATCAAACATTATTTTCATTAATTAGACTTCTGTTAGATTTTTTTAACGGTATCGCGTCGCGGTCCTCAATTTAACATCAAAATGGAAAACCAAAGTCGAATCGATACCACAGGCCCGAAGATATGAGCAATCCAATCTCGACCCCAAGCATTGAAAGTACTCAATAAAATCAAACATTTTTTCATGAATTCGGCTTTTGTTAGATTTTTTAACCCAATCACGTTGGGGCCATCAATTTTATTTCAAAACCGAAAATCCTTAATCAAATCTCGACACCAACCTTAAAAATAAAAAGTTATTTTTTTTGACGAATGTACCTTTTTGTAAATTTTTTTCAATCAATTCAATCCAATCTCGACAACAAGTCTTAAATGTACTCAATAAAATCAATTTTTTATTTTTTATTAATTCTACTTTTGTTTCATTTTTAACGGAATCGCGTAGCGTACCAACAATTTTTCTACAATATATATATATATATATCCATCCAATACACGAGCAAGAATCTCTTTAAAATTATTTATCTATTTACACAAAAAATTAGAACTAACGCACACTTTTTCCGAAACCTATAAATTTTATCTTTCATACTTACTGTAAGTATTTACTTATTAGTGTCAGTTACAAACCGTCGAAACTGGCCGTCCATTATTTCATAATTTCTTTTTTTCCATTTTTTAAATTCTTGTAAATAAAGGTATTTATTCTATTAATTAGGCACAAAAATCTTACATGAATATCTCAGCTAGGTCTTTTAGATGGTTAATGCAATATAAAACATTGGGTTTGATGATATAATAGAGAGAATCTCTTAATTTTTTTTATTAGCGTTATTTAATTGGGTATTTTAAAGGTGTTATAATCAGTGGCGGTTTCCTCGAAAGTGCGTTTTTGCAGTGAACGCACATAAAAAGGGCAAGAAAACTTGTATTACAACACTTTATACAGCGTGCGATTAAAACTCCGCGCTAAAAAAATCCACCAGTCCGAATACTGTTCGAGAGCGAGTCCGAAATGAGTTCCAAACGTGCGTTATGAATTCAGTATCTATGGTACTTTCTGTCGTAAGTATAAAAATAAATATACAAAACATACTATTTACTAATTTTTATTCGTGTATTATTATTTACTTATTACTTATTACTATTTACTGATTATTATTAAATTGTAAAGCCGCTCATCTCAACACAGGATTGTTCTAGTGAGATGATTGGCGAATGTTTTTTTTTTTCGTAATTAAATTTAAAGAATAAATAAATACTCGTGGCGCTTCAGCGCTAAACCGTGGGAGCGTGCAAACCTTCAGCATTTACTGGGTGACCGTGTTCAGAGCGACTATTTATATTTGTTAACTCCAAATTTGTACGGTAAAGTATTTTGAAAGAATCAATAGACTTTTTCTGTGATTCTCGTGTTTTATGTTGTTATTAAATTAAGTTAATTACTGAAGGTGTTACTTTTTCAATATAAAAACGGTTAGTTTCTTGCGCAAATTGAGATTTTCGTATTTAAAAGTATTTTTAGGAATCCACGACTTATCTATCTATCACTCATTAGCTTAAGACGTTTTAATGTATGGCAGAAATGTATTTTATATCTCGGTCGCTAATCTCTGGTGCACTGACATGATGAAATTCCTTGACGGCCTCCATGGTCGAGGGGTAAGGCTCTCGACTGCGAATCTGAAGGTCGCGGGTTCAAATCCCGGCTTGCGCAAGTTAATTTTATTTAATTAATTTGTGCTGTTCCACAATTGATTAATTAAAAAATAATATATTGTATATTTGGGCACGTTCCAGAGTGAAAGATACTCTCAGTATCGCCCTGGTGAAAGACAACCATTCAGAATTGAAACGTTACTTGAAATGGCTTTTAGTCATGCTTGGTGACCAGATCTGAATAGACAGGTATTTCCCCACCTTCCTCTTCCCCTTCTCCTGCCCCTCCCCAATACCTTCAGCCTCACAACATTCCCCAATTAGGAATGCCATAGTCTCACTGGCTCCAGATGGTTGGGACTCCTGTGTGGTATTCATATAAAAAAAAAATTAAAAATTTTGTGTTATGGAAAATACCAGCATAGGATTTTTTCATGCCGATCGATAATTTTATATAAATTAAATTACTATATCATGTTACAACATTTGTTCAACTGTATCAGGGAACACATTATTATCATCCTCTTCCTTTGTCAATTGTGCCGATAGAGGTGAATAAATGTGGATGTAATCTTTTGTACGTCTTGAATACGTTGCTATTCGAATTAGGAATTCGTGAACAAAAAATAAAGCACTTCCAAATAGTTTGTTATGTTTTTCTACAGCTACCCTGCCATCTCCGCAAATACGTAGACGTAGAACTAGAAACGAGAAGCCTCCAAACACCTTGTGCGCTGCGTGACACTGTTTCGGTAATGCGGTGCTAATTTGCATGATAACTCGGCACATTTCTTCACAGGTGCAGTAAAACAGTGTTTTCGACATGTCACAAAGTCCGCCTGGTAAAGGTGTATTCACATATACCAGCCCCGCGCAGAGCAAAACAGTACATTGCAGTCACGAACAGATGCGAGAATTCACATTACAACGTGCATCATAGCACAGGCACAGCACAGATGCGAGCACTGTTGTCAACTGAGCGTTAGCGTCCGCCACAACATGTTTAACCCTTTGAGGCACAAGATTTAAAACAAAAAAAATGCTTGTGTTGCGCAGAATGTCGAAAATTTCGAAAAGTACGTATGTACCATCTATTGGCCGATATAGTAAGCCGTTGAAGTGGGCGGGACATAATTTAAACCGCTGTGTTTCAAGTGGTTTTAATTTTTCGAAGGGGTAAAAATTACATCCCACCATGCAGCAAAAGATAAAAAAGGTGGGTTATTTTTGATACCACTATGCTTCAAGGGGTTGGACTTTATAATTCTATTCCCATATTTATTATTATTTAATAACCTTTATTCCCTGACCAATTCAATCAATTTCGGATGTCCACCTTCTTGGTTTTAGCAATATCTGCGTCTATTGATACCAAGTGACGGCCAAGTGAAGAAATCGTGATGTGTTCAAACTGAACAGGCGCAGATGTCACCAGCGAGCACATGCAACGTCAAAATATTCTAGCCGACAATCTCGGCCGGTGCTGGTCCGTGCATGCACGGATACGTTACACTTACGTACGCTGTGATGTGAAAGGGCTCAAAAAATATTTATTTTCCGCGGTAACTCCACCCAGGATGCCTCGAGTGAAATAATTTCTCTCAAGGCCTGTATCATCTTTGGGAATGCTGTGTGGACGGTCTTTTAGAGGATAGGAAGGAGTGAACCTGGGTCTTAAAGAGACCCATGTTGTAGGATGGAGGAAACACAGTCGCCGGCAGATCATTCCACAGCCGAGCGTTGAATGGGTCATCGTAGAAGCGACCCGTTCTCATATGACAACCGTATACAAATGAAACTCGTAAACAATGTAAGCAACTAGTGTTATCGTGCCTGTACTGTACTGTTTTGCACTGCGCGGTGCTGGTACATGTGAATAGACCTTAAACCGTACGAATATTAGGTACGATTTTAGACTTGCGTTTTATGTGAAAACATACGAGGCAAATCCGTTTGCTCGTTTCTTCAAATTCTTGCAACTTACATATATTTCAAAATAATATCTTTAAACCACAAACACGTTTTTTCCCTCTAAGAATTTTCTTTTTACATCACAATGTTTTGTGGAAATTGTAGTATGATGATAAATAAATGTCGATCAAAAAAGTAGTTTGTCGAGACTTTTTTGCATTGTATTTTTTCTTTTATAAAATGTAAATAAAAAAAATAATAAAAAAAAGGTTCTTGTCTCACTGAAAAATGCATTATTTTTTTATTTGTAACTTAATATTTTTTGTAGTTTTCCTCAAGCTGTTATCGTTTTTTTTTCATAATAGACTAATATTGAAACATAATACGGAACAAACAATACGTCTTATCTTATATTTTTACAGTTAAATTGAAATTCCAAAGCTGCGTGCATCATGATTGAAATGAAGTCACCAAATAATAACAGTGCCAGCATCCGTGGTTGAGTGGTTACGATCCCTGGCTACGAATGCCGTGGTCGCTGGCTCAAATCCCGGCTTGCATAAGGAAATTTTATTTGATTTTCACAATAATCAAACACATTGTTGATGAATTAAATGAAAAGACACGTTATTTGAATCCACCTTTATTTTTGTATAAAATTAAATAACAGGAGTGTGTATGTAAATATAGACGTCAAAATTGAGAAAAGGGAGATACAACATTCAGAGGGAGACAAGAATATAACAATATAAATATACAATACAATATATCTAATTATATGGACGATGAGAATTATATAAACGATTTTACTGATTAATTTTTGTAATTAAAAAATGTATTCATTTAATAATATGTAATATATGTATTTGCGGAACGTTCCATATTGGTAGGTACTTCCAGTATCGCCATGGTGAAAGACCACCATTCAGAATCGACACATTTCTTGAAATGACTTTAGCCGTGTTTGGTGACCAGATCTGATTAGCTAGGTACTTCCCCACCGTTCTCCTCCCCATCTTCTTACCCTCCTCACTACCTTCAGCCTCACAACATACTCCAATTGTGGATGCCACAGTCTCAGTGGCCGCATGCGGTTGGGAGCACCTGGGACTAATGTGTGGCAATTAAAAAAGTTTCGAGCTGCAAATGGTGTGCAAATTTCATGACGCCGGAGCTCACCATTGGAGACTATTTTTTTAATATCCCAAACAGTTGGACAAAAAAATGGCATTTATTTAAAAATTTCGAATTGGAAAAGCTGTGCAATATTCAGGATGCCAGAGCTCACTATTAGAGACTCTTTTTTTAAACATATAATCTACAGTTTTACATTTTTGTAGTCTCGATTTCTTTAAAAACATCCTTGAGGTGATTCATAAAAACGAATCCAAACTAATTATTATTCAATTATTGTTCTTTTCTACCTTGAGAATATGCAATTTTTGGCTATGCGTTCAACGCGTAACTGGCAATATTTTTTTAAATGATCAATTATACTCTTTTTTCCACATCTACACCGCTTCCGAACTTATCATCGTAAATGTACAATCGGAACCTAATTTCACAACAAAATATTATTAAATCAGATTAAGAGGAACGGCTGCGCTGCTTGTTTCATACATAACTTAATTTTGGATTTGACGCCAAAATACCCATCCAAACTGAATGACATATTTTTTAAATTAAAGTTTTATAAAATATCTAGTATGGATGAGAAGTATTTTATTTATTTTTGTTTTAAATTATGAAGTAAAGGCGATTTAAAAAAATATATAATTTTAGATGCAACTTATTTATTTGCGGGTTAATTGTTTTTTTTTTATTATTATTATTATATTTGCTATATAAATATGATTACGTAAATAAAAATATAAAAACAAAACATTTTAAAAAAATAACGTTTTTCCGGGTGGATATTTTAAATTATGTACGGCAAATTTGTGTTACAATGCAAATTGGTCATTTTAAATTTAATTTAAAGTCCACCATAATGCTGATTTTTTTTTTTTTTTTTAATTTTTAATTTTATATTTCTTTATATTTTCAAAGAAGACCGGGTAAAACTTTTTTTAAATCACCGTTAGCCCCCAAATAATTGTTAAAGGTGCCTCTAAAATCGTTTAATTCCTTTAATGGGCTGTGTTTTATAATGTAAAACAAAAATAAATAAACTACTTCTAATCCATACCAGATATTTTTGATGAAAAAAAAAAGATCAATATGTTTAGGTGAGTATTTTGGCCTCAAATCCTAAATTAAGTTTTGCATGAAATAGGCCGCGCAGCCGTTGCTCTTAACGTACACACAAAAACAAATTTACGAAATGGAAACAAAATCATTGCAGCATGATACGTTTTCAACACAATCTAATCAAATTCACATGCACCTAAATAGGTACTTTATATACTTAGGACCTTCCAAAACCTTGATAGGCTTATTGATCATACAAGTAAGAGAAAGGAAAGTGATATTTTTTAACAAAGTATTCAGACTGACGGTGTGTTTCTTTATAACCTTTCACACGAATTTTATCAACACAAAAAATCATACGGTTTATAAATTAACGAACGCATTTTCAGTTTCAATGAAATAAATCATCTGAATATGAACGATTTATGAAATCTCTCTACATTTTTCTTACATAACAATATGATAATTCATTATTTTTTCACTTTGTGTTATACACGGTGTCCGGAAACTAGTGGTACAAACGGGGAGCTGGGGAAACTTCATCACATAGAGCAGCGGTTTTCAAACATTTTGAAGGCGCGACCCATTGAGGGTAAAAAAAATTACATCAACACGAGCCCCAGGCCTTTTTATGTTCTAATGTGTGTGCACTTCTCACAAATATCGGATTGTGTACCTATAAGCGCACATATATTCGGATTTTTTTTAACGTTTCAGTAAAAATAAAATATATGTAAAAAAAAAAAATGTTAAAGAAAAACAAGCGCACCCATCGCATTAATATGTATTACTTGGGTACATTTTTATTATTTCTCTTAGTAAACAACTCTTCTGTAAATTTATATTCATTTTTTCATTTTTTGCTTGAAAACCTGAGAGAACCAATAAAACTTTTTCAGTTTTGAGCAAATTGACATTATTTTTTTTTAAACCTTTTTTCGGAAATTTTAGGGTTGACATACTATTGGAGCCGGGTGTACGCTTCAACCCATTTAACATACAACTGAAAAACCCTGTAGTGAGCGATTTAAAAAAAATTCACCTTTAAAAATTCCAATTTCGGACACGATTTACTCAAAAACGAAAGCCCAAATAAATAAATAAAAGTTATAACACAAAATCGACCCCAAATGTGATGTAGATTCCCCAGTATCCCGCTTGTACCACGAGTTTCCGTACACCGTGTATTCTAACTAATAGTTTCAGTTAATGAAGGTAAGTATAGAAAGTTTATCATCACCTTAATTAGTAAATAATCTCGTACTATCTCCATTTAGTCAACTTTTTCAGGAGAAACGAAAAACTGTTCACATTTATAATAGTTTTCATCAACATTAATAAATTCAGAATTGTTTTTGTATAAACTATGGCGGATTCTATGATTCAATCCAAGATATTAGTTACGAATCGCAAATGCGTCGAAAATGTCGTATGTTTTATATCGTCTTCTAACAATTAAAACCCGTTAACCCTTTTAGACCTGATATAAAAATGGCAGTGATAAAACATATTTGCTGCTTGTAGAATTATTTGAAATATTTTGGTAAACTTTTTTTTTAATACTTTAGAAGTTATTGTTTCTTTCATTAGAAACAACATTAGGTCTCTTATGGCGTGTTTCACTTAAAATGACAAATCATATACTGTATACAAAAGTACAAAATTTTACTAGGTAATTTAAAAAAAAGCGTGCAAATTAAATAATAAAAACATACCTTCATCAATAAATATAAAATAATCATGAAAAGGGTTCGGAAGTCAAAAGTTAAACACAAAAATCCCCTTCGAAACCAATCAAAATATAAACATGGTTATCGCCCGAACGAGTAGCTTAAATACAATAAAAATAGCGTGCAAATCCAGTGTTACCAGCAATTGGAAATCGAAAACCGCTATTTTTTATTCACTATCTACGAAGAAAAAAAATCTGATATCTACGTATTTCCACGGTACGAAAGGGTTAAGTGCCATACTAGCTGTTTGAAACACAGTGACATTTACCTCTAATGGGACGGATATTCTAAAAATTTTTTTTTTTTTCATAGATACGTTGCGATTTTTTTATAATGTGAGGTTTCCGTACTAATATGTATTTTTTTAAATGTCAAAAGATGGAATTAATATACATCATTTTGAGAGAAAAATTAACCTACGATATTTACTAATTAAGGTGACGTTGTGTTATGAAATCAGATTCCCAGTTTGCATGCAAGAGCAATAAATTATCTGCAATTTGACATTAATTTCGTTTTTTCATACTTTTATTCGGGAATCGCCCTTTTATTCATCCTAGTTAAATACAAAATCGTCCCATTAGAGGCAAAAGTCACTATGTGTTATATAGGTAGTATGACACTTAATGAGTTATACTCCTAAGGGGACGAAATAATACGCGGGGTAAGGTAACACACAAGTTTCACCACCATGAAAAATCGAGGATGGTATTTGTAATAAGTGTATTTTTATTGTTTTATGTTTTAAAGCAGCATTCTGCCAAATTGGGATCTTCGTAAAGACAATCAAGATAAAAAAAAAAAAACATTTTTCGTGTTAGTAAAATGGTGAAAAAGTGTTGAAAACTGTGAAACTGATTATTGAAATACGTTTGTTTTGAACATATGATTATATATTGCAAGAAGGAATATTTTAATATTTTGTGAAAGTTGTGGGAGGAATTATTATTTTTGTGCCAAATGCCTTCGAAGCGGCATTGCCACTTAGAAACAAACGACTGAAGTCTTGTTGCTTTTTTCGAGTCGTAAATCGTAAAGGGAAAATTTATCTTGTATAACTTATTGTAGCTTTTAAACTTCATTGTAACATTTATTCTTATTATAATATTTAATAGTGTCCTTTTCTGTTTCATGTTTCATTGAGATTACTAAACATATAGATACTATTTCATAAAGTGCCTCACAAATATTACGATTAACTCTACGAATCAAAAATTGTTTTAAAAGTGCAGAATTAACAAAAACATTATGTAAATCGATTGTGCGAAGTATTTTGAAATACGCATCCACTATTTGGTCTCCTAATGACGAGATTCATAATTACAGAATCGAATCCGTACAAAGAAAATTAACGCGTGTGATTGCATATCGTGAAGTTTTATCTGATCAATTTGGAACGTATAATGATCGAATCTTTGACGTAAACTTTCCGATGTACAAAATTATACATGTATCAATTGATACACCAAACATTTTATCACAAATCAACATTAATACACCAACAAGAAAATCAACAAGGAGGACATTATCTATATTAAAGCCTATCACACAAATACGGGATATTTCTCCCCTTTACCGCGGACATTAAGAAATTACAATACTATTCACTTCTCCAACAGTGAAATAGACACGATTAATCAATAAAAAAAAATATTTACCATTAATATCAAACTGATAAAGTGATGATGCCCTTTATTAAGTACCAATTCAGTGTACCATCAGCACAGGTGACGACAATACGGAGTTAGTTTATACACCTACTTTATAATATGTTTTCGACCTTCCACTTCTTTTTCATTCACATTATCATTTTTTGCGAGATAATGTTTGTTGTTGTTTATTGTACTTATTAATTATTATTGCTATGTAAACATTGATGTATGTAAATTTTGGGCAAATTGCCTGTTTTATGTACTAAAATAAAAAATAAAAAATACTAATATCTTCTTCAGTAATTAAATATTACCTACAATGGGGTTTATATGCTTCAATAATTTATTCTAGAATTCAAAAATCAATAGATTCCCCATATAAATAAAAAATAGGATTGGTAAATTCGAGACACTACTTAGGTTACAAATATATTCGGGTAGAACTTGTAAATCATAAAAAAAGAATTAATTGCGGAATATATTAATAATTCTTAAATTGAGATATGAGATCGATAAAAATGACTGAAAATAATTTATTCTCAATAGTTCAATTGGTAGAGACGCCAGTCCCGGTAGAATAGGGGATCTGGGTTTGAATTCCAGTTGCAACCTTTACCTTTTTTATTTTCTGTGTCTTTTTCTGTTTCATGTTTCATTAGATTTGCAAAACATAACATTCATAGTAGAAAATTGGTGAATTTAATACATGTAAAACACATTCAAATCTTTAAAAACCCAGTTTCTGCATAAACTTTTTCACCCTGCAGGTACGTGAGTATGTAGTCGATGACAGTATATATCTGCTGGGCTTTTGGAAGCCAGATTATGTGACCGAAAATAACACTAAACCTAATCATGTCGTCGTAAATTTTTGATATCAATCTCGCTGGAGCGTTATTTACAGTTATATAAACAAACAAGCGATGAAAGATTTCTTGGGGATTTGTTTTGCTGGACGTGTTTGTCATTTAAGCTCCCGGTTGTATTATATATAGTCATTAGCCACCTAATTGACAGCCCTGCCATCATCGCCACTATTAAATTTCATGTACCGACGAGGAACACAAGACAAAATGTAACATTTTTATGCAACACGTACACAATCAACTATCAGTCTCACTTATTAACCAATAGGATGTGTGATCTGGGCAACAAGTTTGGAGGTATGGTTGATGTATTTTCTGACTCCATTTATAAAATAAAACGTCATCTATACCAGCACTCCTATACCTGAATCCTTCAATATATTATTGCAGCGTGGATAATGTAGCGTTAATCATTTGTGTTATAATTTTGTTGTAGTTTTCTATTTTATTTTACTGTTAAACGTTTTAAAAACATTGTTTAACATTACTTTAAGGTTTAAAAACTCTTATAATTTTCGATATTCTGTTTTAAAAATCTACGTAAAATCCCAGATGGGCATATAATCAAATAAATAAATATAGATAATAAAAAAAAAAGAAAAGTCATTAAAAATGGGATACGACAAATTCGAGATAAAATTATGTTTTTTCCGTGAATTTCGCAAGGAACTTATACGGTAATTTATTCAATTGGCCACAAAAAACAGCGGACGATGGTAATAAAGTGCACACTTTGTACTCGAAGTTAAGAAATTACACACAGCATACCTCTGGTCATAGAGCAATGCACGCCACTGTTGTATACATCTCGTAAATACATTTTGTATCAAAAGTAACTAAAAACCATCACGCCGTTTCTCCACAGGGTTAGGCAGAAAGGACAGAGCGCCAAACAACTCGATCTTGGCATACACTTCGTGCTTCATGCACATTCATACAACGTCTGATACATTCTCTTCTATTATTCCGACATCTGACCATTGATCGTCCCATGTCTTCCTCGGGCTTCTTCTTCAATTCACATTCGCATCATATATTCTTCTTACACTCCCTTCTCTTTTCTTCGTTCATTCGCTCTTCATATCAAGCGTATATTCAACGTATTTCATATCAAGCTTCAATGTGAAATATTTTTTCTTGTTTGCTTTTTTTTAAATGTTTATCATTATAATATTAGAAAATACAGGTGTTTTTTTTCAACTACCAGACTAGAAACACGCCCGTTTTGTGATGGTCAGATTTTAGTACAGTACAAAAAAGAACATGCAGGTATATAAAGGCGAACCAATAATCAATAATCAATAAGCTATTTTAGAAAAATAAAGATTATTAATTTACAAAGGGTTTAATAATCATTCAACTTATATGAATAACGCAGTATTTCCCTATTTTTGTTACAAATTATTATTATGGAATCTAATAACAAAGCTGCTTCCCGCAAACACGTATAATCCAAGATGCAAACAAACCGCGCAACGAACCTACGAAGTACTAGGTGTATTCAATTATTTGGGTTGCACATACACATGGGCGTGTCCTGATGGTATTTGCCCAGATCGAGTTTTTATTATATTTCCAACCTGTTCCGTGCATTCTACTTTTTATGGCACAGTTTACAACTCAATTTGACTTACATGCTCGTAGCCGCGAGATCCGATAAGGCCTGTTGTTTGTGAATTTAGATTCGGCCCGATATCAGCGCCCAGACTGGGCAAAGAGAAAATACAATATGTATTTAACGTGCAACGTTAAAATTAAAGGTTTTGTGATAAGGCGATTAAACATAATACCTTTTTATTTTAGTTTATTAAATTTTACACAGACCCATTTTGTGAAATATCGCCTTAAAATAAATGTTTGCGTATATTCTACTCCAAACAGTCTCAAACAATCTGTCATTTTTGAGAAAGGTGTTTGGAGAATCCTTTTAATGAGAGGAAGGAGTGATATTTCGTTTTCATATTTTCATATACATTGTTCGGGTTCAATAGTAAGATCATTATTTAATTATTAGTTTTTTTTTATCTTTTAATATTATTATTTGTGTTTAACTATTTTTAGCTCAATTCAGAATACGTTTGCTCTTTTATATTAGAAACTATAAATTGTGTGAACGCGACCAAATTTCAAATAATGCAATTCATTGTGCCTTTCTATGTTTTTCAAACTGTCAAATTTATAAATATTGTCAACCGCCTTATTCAGTCACCAAATTCTCAGTAAAATAACAGCCTAGCCCTTGAGGTGATTTTTCACAAAAACGGCGCTATATAAATCGTCCAAGTATAATAATAATTATTATTTCAATAACTTGCTAGGTATCAGTGTTAAACGTTTGCGTTTCTAATCTAACAAGTTAAGAGGAACGGCTGCGCAGCCTGTTTCATACAAAACTTAATTTTGGATTTGAGGCCAAAATACTCACCTAAATCTAATGATATTTTTTTTCATCGAAATGTATAGTAAATATCTAGAACGGATTAGAAGTAATTTATTTATTTTTGTTTTACATTATGAAATATAGGCCATTAAAGGAATTGATTTTTCGCGATTTTAGAGGCACCTTTAAAAATTATTTGGGGGCTAACGGTGATGTAAAAAAGTTTTACCCCTTCTGATTTCAAAATATAATTAAATATAAAATATATATATTAACGTAAGCATTATGGTGGACTTTAAATTAAATTAAAAACGACGAATTTACGTTGGAACACAAATTTGCCGTACATAATTTAAAATATCGACCCGAAAAAATTTTTTTTTTCATGTTTTGTTTTTATATATTTATTTACACAATCATATTTACGTTTCAAATATGATAACTTTTTTTTAAATACGGTAAACCTGTAAATAATTTTCAAAGTTGGGTCTAAAATTATGAAAAAAAAAAATTCATGGCATATACTTCATAATTTAAAATAAAATACTTATCATAGGTACGTACTAGATATTTACTAAACCTTTAATAAAAAAAATTATGTCATTCAGTTTGGATGGGTATTTTGACCTCAAATCCAAAATTAAGTGATGTCTGAAACAGGCAGCGCAGCCGTTCCTCTTAACAATACCCATCCGCGTCAAGAGCTTCTCGAACCAAATCGATCCATCCATAAGTCATGATGCTTACTTAGTGAGTATTTGCCTTGAAAACTCTGTAGAAACTAATATTATGTAGTAATATTTAACAGTCGCATAATGAGTTGAATTAATGGGAGTGCAATATGGATTATAACAGGGTATTAAGTGGGTCGAGCCAGATATTATATCGAAATATAGTTGCACATACAAGTTGTGCAGACCAAATGCTGGGTACAGAGGATTGTGGTAAGAAGATTGATAACAATGGTAATTTTAGGGTATGTTGGATTTTCCATGGTTATAAATGTGAATATAACGTATATATGGATGGATTAATAAGGATAGAGAGCCAGATAATATTTTCCTCTTGATGGTCTCAGAACGTGAAAGATTCTATTCTCAG
>JAHDVE020006964.1:0-18398 GCA_022606495.2 Halesus radiatus | reverse complement strand
ACGAGTGGCTGAAAGCACTTGGGGGGCTCCTGAAGCGCCAGCCTTTTGCTCTGCCTGGCAGTGAGCCCCCGGGCCTCCTTGCTGGGGACTCCCTTGCCGGCGGCTCTTTTGGCGGAGGCCTTGACGCTCTTAGACGACGGCAACGTGTCGACAACGAACAGTTCTGAATCATCTTTCTGTGCAAATGGTGTCCTGGAAACAAAGAAAAAACATTTTAATTAATATTCAATTTATTAAGAATAACTCAGTAAAGTTTATAAACCCCATTGTAATATTTAATCATTTAAGAATAATCTCAATAACGGTCAATGAAAATATGAAATTGATACACAGGAAATAAAAAGATAAGTCGCAACTGCGACTTGAACCCAGATCCTCCAATCTTACCGAGCCAACGTACTGGAACTCTACCAATTGAGATAATACATTGACAACTAATTACATTCGGTCACGGAGACTCGCCGTAACACTATAGAAACAGTCATAGAATGGAGAACAATTAAATACGTTTTTAGAGATAAAAGTTAAATGCCAGGAGTGAAACACAAGGGCATCATATTAATTTGTAGATTTAGATGAGAAATAACACATTAATATTCATGAAATAGGTTAATTTTCTGCGCAGCCACGACATAAAAACAAAAACATAACCTTTAAATAAATTGATTCCTCACCCGAGTCGCTCCTCAAGTCTCTGGTCTTCCAGAAAGTCTTCCACATCCTGGATGTCGACATTTTTACGCCATGAAATCTTATTTTTCTTTGACAAATGTCTTCTTTTCTTCATCGTTTCCACCTTTTCTGAAGACACCATTTTGACACCTGACAGCACGTGTGTGTCAAAACTAAAAGAATGCCAGATACAAAAAATACAAATATTCATAGGTGGTCGATGCCGGTATAAGAGTATAGCCGGTTACTTTGTTGTCGCTGAAACGTCATTATTTCTTTAAGAAACTGGTTATTTTTGGATCCGGTTCCTTTTGGAATATCAAAACTGAAGACATATGTTTAAAATTGTACAAACAAGACAAAATAAAAGATTTTTTAAAAGTTTTTTTTAGCAGAAAATCTCCAGCAATCCCCCTCCCCCCTCCCTCAACAAAGTTATAAAAAAAATGATATATAAATAATTTACAGCAACTACACATTACTCTAGCTTGATGCACTACGCTATACACAATCTACATTTAAAAAAGGATTGCCTATATTATCATAATTGGCTGTAAATTACTAAAACAAATATGTTCAAATAAAGTAACTGGATAAAAAACCGGTTCCACATCGATCTCTAGTACTGGAACCGCAGTGACAAACTATTTCAGGTATGCTTTTATATACCATTATACTGATATATCCTTTTGTCATACCTAAAATAAATGACCAAATTCACGGAAATAGTTTTAAAAAGTGCATTTCAGGTAATAAAAATTCCCAGACTAGACCGGCCATAAAATAAATTAGCACAAAGGTTAGCCGAACCTATTGTTAGGAAAATGGTAAACTACTACATCGTAAAATAAAATAATCTTAATTGCTATTTTGGAAAGTCGGCAATTCCTTTGAGATTTTATGGGACGGCAATAAACACCTCAAAGGAATTGAGCCGCCCGATGGAACGGCCCGCTGAACAATGCGGGTGATAAAAGAATACCTACAGCTAGACAACGAAAAGAGGGCTCTAGGAGACAGTCGGGAGCAGTCTTCCACCGAGGAAGCACGAGTCGGGTGCAGTCTTCCACCGAGGAAGCACGAGTCGGTTGCAAGAGTCCGCCCAGGATGGAGAGTCGGTTGCAGTAGTCCGCCCAGGATAGACAGTTGGTTGAACCTTCCACCCAGGAAGGTTCCTATTCTCTCTCCTTGGAGAGGTCGCCCAGGTCCTCTGACGACGAGTGAATTTTACGCTTCCATCCCAGAAGGAAGTAACTGATCTTCGCCCTTCGGAGATCAAACATCGGAGACCGCCCAGGCCTCTGACTATCGCCGCGTTGTACCTACGCCCGATCCGGAGGTACATGAATACCTAGTGCGAACGCGAGGACTCTGCATACAAAGCAGCCACTGGACCCTGGATAGCCATCACAAAAAGGGAAGTGCCTCTGACTCTAATGATAATTCCTCCACCCTGTCAGCCAAGTGAATCTCTAACTTTAAGCAACAACTTTTTCGTACAAATAAGCCAGTGAACCTCTAAATTTAATAACACAACCTTTTATGTAGATTTAACGAAGTAATTAGTTAATTTTAAGTACAAAGACTTTACAAGTAGATTTAAGTAATTGCCTATCTAGTTTTATTGATTTTTTTATGTCTTATTAAGATTAACTCTAGTTTTAAGACTAACCCCACGACTATCAAAATAAATTACGTGTAACTACTTAGATTGCTTTTCTGTTCCTCACCTTTTAGCGTTATTCCTAGAATTGTACCCTATGCTCTACCACCGTCATATCAATACTTTATTATAATAACACGTGAAGTGAATCTTCTAATTAGGAAACCATCAAGACTTTCAGGAGTTTACTCAACGAAAAGTAGGCAAAAAACGTTTTTGACAAAGGTGTGCATACCCTAAATCCAATATGGCGCAGCAGCGAGTAAGGTAGCTTGCTGGCTAATTAAAAATTGATGAAAGCACATAAATCTTTAAACTTTGAAAACGAAAATTAACTAAAGTTCTTTAGTCTTTCTTTAAAACATTACATTACCATATTTAACTAAAGCGCCCAAAGCAGAAAAGATATATTCTTTTTTAGGCTACTCTCTGACGCTCCGGTAGGGAATCGACATAAACCTCATGCGCGATACCGACAGGACACCGGGAAAATTTAAACACTAATTTCCTTTACGTTTCATGGAAACTATTTTATTATTATGTAAATCATTAAATTACCATTACTCTTAATTTAAGGGGGAAATCAGAAAAAAAAATTACCTAGAAATGTGATTAATCGGACTTGGGCTTTTAGGATTTCTACCCGATTTGCAACTTGACGAACATAAATACATACCTATTTACTTTATTTTTAAAATTTTATTATTCATTCAAATATAACATATTATATATACTGGTAACATGTCTCTAATATACATATAATTTTGAATAAAGAAATTGCAATTTAAGTTACCCTTCTATAAAGTAATGACTTTTGCGCTTTCGTTTTTATCTCTTCAGCCAAGCAAAAAAAAACTGAAATACCGGCACTAAATTAAAGGAACATTGATTTAAAAAATCATTATAAATAATTAGTACTTACCCAGATCTGGGTAAGTACTCATCTGATGGGAAGATGGCAACCACATAAAAAAACATTTTATCGCCATAGAAACATTAAGAACAATTCGTTTTGACATTTCTCAGTTTGTCAATCTTCTAATTAAAATTCAAATAGCCGGCTTGGGTTATTAATAACAATTTCAATTTACCATTTGATAGAATAATTTGTTTTCGATGAACTGCGGTGTCGCTTTGGGAATTTGATGGTCAGGTTCGCACCATTTCACTTGAAGTAACAATGAAGGTTCGTAACTATTCTTCTGCAACATTTGAAACATTAATATCGGAATTATTCTTGTCGTTTATTTGCTTGTTTCCTCCATTCCACAACATGGATCTCTTCGAGACCCAGGTTCACTCATTTCTTTCCTTAAAAAGACCCCCTTTTCATCCTCAATAATGATATATACTCATATCAAGGAATTTTTTTCAAAGACATTTGCAACTGCGCTTATCTCGACACGGGAACTCATTCTCATAAATGTTAACAAAACCGGTTAGTAACCGAGTGGACACATGCGTCGGATGCCCACCCAAGCATCGCCGGTTCAATCCTCTGCTAGCTAAGTCCTCCGTCATTGCCTAAACAGCATTTCCCAATATAACGATGGCAATGTAATAAATATTTTCAGGTTATTCGTAACCCGGGAATGTTTGGTTTCCTTTCTTCTTGAATCATTTCGTCATTTCTGAGGATCGTGACCCCCACTTCAATTTCCCTCGTGGACAAGGCTCCTCCACTCCTCGCAGTCTTGCGCTGCGTGGAGAGCTGCGGACACTGATGTTCCGGACGCCTGTGATATTTGATCAGTCCGACGCATCGGCGACTTTCCTCTACTTGTCTGGCTTTCCACTTTGTCAGTAACCACGAATTTCTTCAGGTTCGAGTTCTTTGTTTTGCGAGCAACGCGTCCAAAGTTATGTAAAAAGGGGCGTCCGACGTGTAAACAAATGTGTAAAGCGGAAACAATTATATTCAAAAGACATTTTAATTTACACGTTCAAAAACTAGGATAACTTTGCACATACAAACTAGAGTCCATTCACAAGATCCTCATTACAACTTACATTCCACCAACCTACAATTAAAACAACTTTTGGACAAAGAAATTTGCAATATTTCTTTATAAAATTATTTAACATCCTCCCTCCAGCAATAAAAACCATTACAAAATTAACCGACTTCAAAATAAGTATTAAGATATGGATTATGGACACGGCAAGGAAGAATATAGATATGAATTTGCAACCGAACAGTGTTTAATGGTCACGGTATGTTTTCTCCTAGATTTTCGAATTTTTATTAATTTATTGCATTATAATGTTCCACTAGTAATATTGTAACATAATTACAGAAATTTACTTAAAAAATTTAACAAACTTACAAAAAACTTGACCTAATTTATAATCCATACATAAAACCATGTACAATGTGACCTTAGAACGGGGTACCCCAGTAAGGTCACAATTTTGGCAACTTTTGTAAAATATTATGAAATAAATTTATCAAAATAGTACAATTACCTGGGAGATCAATAAATTATACTTATGTAAATCCAGAATAGACACAACTCTATTTTTTATTAAGAATTTATATTAGACTGATAGGGATATTGAAAGAAGGGTGAATGCAGGAAACTCCATTAACGGAGGACTGAATGGGGTTGGCGATAACAAAAAGTTGTCTAAAGAAGCGAAACTAGCAGTCCACAATGGAGTGCTGATACCAACCCTGATGTATGGTAGTGCGGCATGGAATTGGCGGAGGAAGGATGAAGTAAACTGAATGCTGTAGAAATGAGATCTCCGAGACGAATGTGTGATAAAACCACGTATGAATGTGTGAAAAATGTTGAGATTCGTAAAGAATGCAAGGCTGATGTAGCGTAATTGTGAGATTAATAAAAGGACGCTTAGATTATTTGGATATGTAGAGCGGATGAATGAGAAAGGTGTGTAAGGAGAATATTTGACGCGAGTGTGAATAGAAGAAGAAGCAGGGGACTTCCGAGGAAGACTTGGCACGTTCAATTGAATCATATACTTGAGTCGGGCCATGTCAGAAGTAGGAATTACAGAAGAGAATCTATGAATGTGAATGAAGCAAGAAGTGTATGCCAAGATCGAGTTGTTTGGCGGTCCGTCCTCTCTGCCTACCCCTGCGGAGAAACGGCGTGATGGTTAATTAGTTTGTTAAGAAATATTGTATGTTACATTGCAAAGTATAAGTATATTAAAATATTTTATCATATTCACAGTCCTCCTTACTAGGGATTCCTGTTCCGAGGCGTTCTGTGGATTGTTGTGTTACTGATACTAACGTTGTCTTCATCATTTTTCTGTTTTCTTCATCCTTATTTATTTATGTTGTAAGGAACAAACAGCTTTTAATATAAATTTATATACACAGGAAGTTGAACTAAAGGTAAACCAACAAAGTTTCTTGTGCTAACAGTGGTTAAATACAGATGTTTTATTTATGAAGCTAACAAGATAAAGAATAAACAAAATAAGAAGGAAGGGAGCAGAGAAAGAGGAAGATAGGATCGGAACAGGAGATGCTCTCGATACACTTTATACTCGTGCATCAATTTATGGTCGTACGTATTACTTCGTACAGATATTTTGAAAGGGTATTCCGAAGAATGTCGATATTGTGAAATTGTGCGTTAAATTGCGCACAAATACGGGGAATTGGAGAATTTATCCTAAGATTGGTCCTGCATGCGGGCAAATAAAAAAAAAGGGTTTGTGAGGTGGTCTCGACGGTATGTGAACGTTTATCAAGTCAATGAGCTCTGGCGAGTCCAGACCTTCAACTTTATATTTAACACGTTGACTGCTGACAACGCGGCTCACGCTTTCATACAAAACAAATGTGTGCAGTGTCTCTGGCTCATTCGACACTCTCTCATTTATAAAGTGGTTGCGCTGGTTCATTGAATTCCGTTATCACAAATTAAATTATTACCAATTGATTTGCTCAACTATGCAGGGGTTAAATAGGGAAAGGTAATGATGGAATCCAAACGACTTACCCTTTATCCTTGTCTCGTCACAAGACTCTTCTTTGTGGTGGCACTTGAGCACATAAATAAATGTTCAACATAAATTACAGACATTAAATGTCTGCAGCGGATAACACTAACGAATACCACGGTGGTGTAGTAAAACAATAGAATTGATAGCATAAAACACAAGACGAATTGCGTTGCGAGTGCGTTGGTGCGTGCTTGACGAGAACGCAGGTGACGATGTGTTGCGAGTAGAGTCGATGGATTAGGTATGGATTACAATTGGGTAGGTTTTATTAGGATGCATATTATTGTGCAAATCAACTACTAGGCTATCCGAATTGAACCGTAACCGGCGCAACCATAAAGCACGGTTCACATAGGACAGGTCAACACTGAAATTTTATGACTATTGATTAAACTTTTATTAATTTATTTTATATTAATGGTAATTACTTTAAAAAAAAAAAATCAGTTCTTAAAGGTAAAATATTTCAGCAGCGAATGTGTTAACTATATATATAACAACTTATGTTTACTAAGTCATATTTTGATGTGTGATTTGAACCTTTTGTATTTCCGTGGTATTTTGAATGTCATTTGGAAGGGCATTATGCAGTTTTGTGGCGTGGAATTTATTGTTTATCTGACCAAAAGATGTATTTAATCGTGGAATGTTAATCAGATTACAAGTTTTTCTCCTCGTAGTGTAAGATAATCAGTTTTCGGTCAGTAAGGCAGTCAGATTTTTCTTTAAAATTGAGTAGAGCGTTTTTTTAATAGAGTTTTATATAATTTTTAACAATTGTTTAGCGTTCTTAAAACGTATTTTATTTTTAAATAAACATTTTGATTGAAATTAATTACAATAAGAAACAGCTGTTTCAGTCGGGGGAGACACCAAATAGTGCATTTATAATGTATGTGCGTAAAAATTGAAAAAATCACAACTCGCCTTTTTAAAAGTTATTTTATGCGACCTTTGTAGATAGGTACTGCCAACCTAAAAAAGGAAAAATAAACTTTAAATTTTTTTTATTTTTATATGAATACCCCACAAGAGTCTCAACTGCTCCCAACCGTCTAGAGCCAGTGAGACTATGGCATCCCAAATTGGAGAATGTTGTGTGGCTAAAGGTAGGGTTGTGGAGGGGAAGGAGAAGGGAGAAGGAAGGTGGGAAAATACCTGTTTATTCAGATCTGGTCACCAAACACGGCTAAAACCATTTCAAGCAACGTTTCAATTCTGAATGGTGGTCTTTCACCACGGTGATACTGAGAGTATCTTCCACTCTGGAACGTGCGCAAATATATTATATATTATTTTTAAATGAATTGTGGAATAGCGCAAATTAATTAAATAAAATTTACTTCGTACGCCGGGATTTGAACCCGCAACCTTCGGATTCGTAGACGAGAGCCTTACCCCTCGACCATGTAGGGCGACTTACGTACTTTATTATTATTATTATTAAATAATAATGTTTTATTATCTTCTATTTTTATAAAAAAATAATGATAACCTCACTGGTATTTCCCGTGTTTTTTTTTTCATAATGTCATGCACTCATATTATAAGAGTATTATATTACGCACTTATGTATTATGTATCATGTAGATCAGGCTATTACTATTTTATTTAAAAAAAAGTGGTATCTACAAATTAAAAACCTTTCCCTTTGTAACTTCTCTGTGGCGTGCACTTATACATTATTATACCTTCATATATATTATAAATATGTTACACTTATATACCAACTATGCATCATGTTATTTTTTTTAAAGTTCTGTACACATAAACATTTTAATGTTAAAATATGTAAAAGCCCTTTGGGGCGTTAATGAATAAATAAAAAAATAAATAAAAAAGTTATGATTTTTTCTACAAAAGATTGGTATTTAAATTATTAACAAATATATTAAAAATTACTTTCTTGTAGCTCCCCTGCCTGTTGCTGCTGGTCTCCGTGTCGGTGGTGTCCTGCGGTGCACCTCCCTCTGCAGCCAGCAGCTTCCAGCGCGACCTGACGGTGAACGTGGCCGCGGGCAGGACCGACTGCTTCTTCCAACGCGCCACCGAGGGTCAGCTCATCGACATCGAGTACCAGGTCAGTCCCGGTGGCAGCGACTTCCACTATTACCTTGGTGTGTATTTGGGCTTTTACAAGGTGAGAGACGGAAAGTCTGAGACGAAATTACACAAGCGTGAATTTCACGTACCGGTATTACACATGGACGAAATTACGCATGGAGAGATTTACAAGTACCGTAGTTGGGGAATTTTTCCAAAGAATTTTTGCATGTGGACAAATGAAAAAATTCAGTTTGTCGGGTCGGTTTTGACGGTACGTGGATTTTTATAAAATTGGCGAGTCCAGCCAAGTCCAGGCCACTATTAAGAATTTTAAATAATCGGCTTTGATCAAAAAACAAACATCGTGTTTCAAGGGAGTTGAAGTTGTGGAATTTGATGGATTCGGTGTTATTTGTGAGGTCTAAATTTAATTTGTAATGTACGAGGTGTGTTCAAAAGAAAAGGTGAATTTTGAATTTTCGCGGGCTGTGTACATTCGATTATTATTAAAATGGATTAGTTGTCAAAAACAAACCACTGATCCAAAATGGCTGATAATGCTAACATATCATAAACATATGTGTATCAACATAACAAAAAAAAAATCGATAATCGAATGTACACAGCCTTCAAAATTCAAAATTCACCTTTTCTTTTGAACACACCTCGTATGTGCTTAAAAAATGTTCAATGAATACTTTCAATATTATTAGGATGGTTATTTAATACCTTTGTTAGTGTTTTTATCGACAGTGATGTTATTTACAACAGTTTTATTCAACAGTTGACAATCTTTGACGATAGAGGCATTGGCGTTTTTTCGAATAGCCAACGCCCAGTACTGATAGGGATATTGAAAGAAGGGTGAATGCAGGAAACTCCATTCAGACTGTACGGGACAAGATCTGTAAACTCTTGCCGCACGTTTTAGAAGAAGAAGATCAGGCTGGCCACTTCGACGCTTCAGAGTAGGTTAGGAAGGAGGGGGGAAAAATGCCTTGAAAAAGGCAAACGATTTCTTGCAAGGAGCGGGTGAGGGTGAAGAGAAAGTCACGGTCGGTTTTCAGGCCGGGTGAAGATGCAGGCGAAGTAGGTAGAAGGCGTGTTGAATCCGTGAGAATACTCTGAATTTTAGAAATGTACTCGTCGTTCAAGTACTTCGGTGCGATACCGTGCGGCGAATCGGGCAGTTTGAACTCGTGAATATTTAGCGAGCTGCCGTAGACTCTGTCAATCTTGGATCGACTTGATCAAAAAATTAGGATGTAACTCACGACCTTCTGCTTGAATTGAGCCTATTGCAATCTTCACCTATTTTTTATTAAAGAAGCCAAAATTATTACAAAGTATGTCATGGGGGTCAAAGTAGGACAGGTGATACTTTGCCGCCGAATTACAGAAAAATGCATTGTACAAACATAAATTGAGTAAGTTTATTCGATTCCGCGGGTGCTAATGAACAGATCAGAAAGATCGTTTATCAGTCACCGCAGCCGCAGGAATCGCTTACAAAGACAGACAATTTTGGTAGAACAATAATTTTGATAAGTTTTTTGTGGATCAGAGGAGCTCGACCAATGAGAGCCCGCTCTGTTTTCGGGACCGTCGCCGGGAGCGACCGTAGAGGTGGCGGGGGTCGGAGAAATGTCCCGTTAGCACCCAGTAGCGTCTCGGCACGAAAACGACGTTCAGAGGTGTAGAAAAAAGAAAACGATAACGTGCACTCTTATCATCACTTCTTCGAAAACCCCCGGAACTACGCTTGTCGAAAGCCAATATGTACTGAAATGGGGCGTTTGCACAAATCCTCATTTTGTGCAAACATAACAAGACAGGGATGCGTATCTAGTCGCCTCTATCAGGTTAAAATTAAAGTCGGGCGTTGCACAATTAATTATTTGTGCAGACATAACAAACAAGACAGAGATGCGTATCTAGTCGCCTCTCTGTCGGGTTTGTGGTCGGGTCGTCTGTGTGAGCCCGACCAGTACTACATGCTAGCTCGATCGAGGAACGTATCTAATCGTCTCTCGTTCGAAGCTGCACGAACTCAGTAGTTGATTTCGTATCTAGTCGTACCACCTACTGAGTTATGTACTGGTTGATGTTACGCAAACGGAGGGTATTACAAACTTTGATAGTCACGTCTGGTATACAGACTTTATTCAGACATTTCAGAAAATTGTCAAAAGAAGCGAAGCTAGCAGCCCACAATGGAGTGCTGATACCAACCCTGATGTATGGCAGTGAGGCATGGAACTGGCAGAGGAAGGATGAAAGTAGACTGAATGCTGTAGAAATGAGATCTCTGAGGCGAATGTGTGGTAAAACCGTGTATGATTGTGTGAAAAATGTTGAGATTCGTAAAGAATGCAAGGCTAATGTAAGTGTAATGAATAAGATTAAGAAAGGAACGCTTAGATGGTTTGGGTATGTTGAGCAAATGAACGAAGAAAACGATGAAAAAAGAGTGTAAGGGGAATATGTGATCCCGAGGAAGAGATGGCACGATCAAGTGAATCAAATACTTGAGTATGAATGTGAATGAAGCAAGCAGTGTATGCCGAGATGGAGTTGTTTGGCGATCTGTCCTCTCTTCCTATCCCTGCGGAGAAACGGCGTGATGGTTAGTTATTTACTTCAGTAGATGTGTAAGTAATGCATAATAAGTGTTCTGTTGCAGGTGATAGACGGCCGTCTGGGTTCCCTGGACATTGGCTTCATATTGACGGCGCCCGGGGGGCGGGTGCTGCAGGCCCCCGGGCGCCGCCAGTCCTGGGCCTTCCGGGACACGGCCCCTGTCACGGGCGACTACAGCTTCTGCTTCGACAACACCCACAGCACGTTCAACTACAAGACGGTATGACGCATTTCAATGTTATTTGCTTTAACGTGACACCACACAACTTTACACAAGAATGGCTCCAACCCAAACGTAATCAACAGACAAAGCGGTTAGCACACTGGTCTCTACTTACACTGGTCTCTACTTACACTGGTCTCTACTTACACTGGTCTCTAGTCAATAGTTTCATGTGAAAGGTTACTATTAGGCCACTCTCTGACGGTCCGGTAGGGAATGGACATAAACCTCATGCGTGATACCGACAGGGAACTGCGCCATACATTTCAATGGGCGCTAGCTCCACGACTCGGGGGGAAGCGGGAGCAGCGCGACATACCTCTGTTATACCACAAGCGGGACAACAATTCAGTAGCTTCTCGGTAAACACGCATCCGGTAAATCTATGTACTGCGTTTCAATCGTTTACGCACCATTCATCCTTTGATTTCAAACATGGAGTGGAATATGAATTTTTGGCTAATAATGGAGGTAGAGAAATATGCACGCCTTTATAACTATAAATTACCGGCATATGCAGTAAAGGGAAAGCTTGACGTGCAATAGGAGGACTTCTTATATATGGAGTAACGTGCTGGACCAGTTCTACTAATATTTTTTTTTTGACATTCGGTAGATTTGCAGGAATTTGACATCATCTCCGGACAGTTCCCTGGCAGCGATAAATAATCTACAATGAAGGTTACATTGGATGAAGGGGTGGACCTAAAACCTCCTCCTTTTGTGCTTCGTTCGAAGGAATAAAAAGCTTACCAGAGCCTCGTCTTCACTTGATTCACTCGACATTAGACATACATCTGATAACATTCAGCAGTAAATTTGATAACAAAAATCTGTAATACCGACAATTTACTGGCGACTACAAATCACTGCAGACCCGTCAGAGAGTCGATGGAGGAAATATCGCGAAACATTTCCTGCATTTTTGCTGCACCCGGTTTATGCCGATTCCCTACCGGACCATCAGAGAGCGGCCTTAATAAATGAATTATTTCTATAGCGCTGTTTTTGTGAGAAAATCACCTCAAAGTACTTTGACACCGAGTATGACAGTTGTTCATTAGAAAATAGCAACACCATAGCTTGACCACAAGCAAAATATCACGCGCAGACGCAGGTCTCTTCCCTCGCGCAGAATGGGCAGGACTTATTAATATTTTCTAGCTCTCGTAGCTGACAGTTCTATGCTGGAACACGGAAAAGCACATACAATATTTGAAGAGGTAGCAATCATGAAATGAGGCAACTGGTTAATCACCTGTTGATGTATTATCTTCAACTCCCAAAGGGGAAACAATTTCCTTACAAGAAGAAAATTACTGTTGATGATTTTCATAAAGAAGCAATACGCACTGAGAAAAAAAATCGAATTTAAAAAAACTTCAGGTGGTCTCAAATGATTGCATAATTTTAGGTAGCCGCAGAGAGTACACAAGGAAACTTCTCATAAAACTAGGTTTTTGTTGGAAAAAGTGTCAATTAACACATAAAATTCTGGTATTTTGGTATCTCTTTCAAAATAAAGAGCGAAGTGCGGTTCATTATATATGAAGAAAATAATGAAAAAATATGGATTGTCAATACATATTTTTTCAAGTTTTACGTTTTTGTTTTAAAAAAAACTAATCTTCGGAAATGATAATTTCCAAGGGTATGTAAAACAGGCTTACCATGTGGCAGTCCCTTTCCGCACCCCCCTTCGTTCCTATGTAAATAGTTCCTTATGGCACAAAAATCCGTTGATATTTTTCTACCCCGTCTAACGACATTTGTAATGTCATTGAGCCCATCTGTTTCTATGTGCATTGTAGCATCGGCAGATTGCGTGCTTACCTGCAACTTCCCTTACAGGGGCGCTCTTTTGTTTCTCAGGATGCGTGGATGAGATTGGTAGATGGGGTACGGGGATGTTGTGAGGTAAACTACGATACAAGAAATAAAAACCCTATTAACAAAGAAAACATGGTCTTTATTGACTCAAAACCCCGATTATCATTACTAGAGGAAAGAGAAGAGAGTAGAGAGAAAGAGGTTAAGCTTCAAGAACATTTTAGACTTGGTTCAAGAAGCAATGGCCCCTGTGGTCGGCCTCATCCACTCAGCAGAAAGCAAGGCTGCTCCAGGCCTGCCGCTCACCGATCACCACGGTCACCTTCAGTGAAGACTCTCACATCTTTTCAGGAAACGCCCTCCGCCACAGCTCTCATGGGGTCAGGCAAAAAGTAATTAAGGATGCTACCTTATATCACTGTTTGGACGTAGTTCCAGCAACTAGCCGTCGACATCTGCTCACCATTTTGCAGGGACCTTTTCCATCACTCACGGCACGCGCGATTGGGTTTCATAACCTTATATTTGGTTATGAATAAATTAAACCCATTTCCCCGTCGAACAAAAAATTAAACCATACCCACTTGGGGTAAATCGAATGGACGCACCCCGGTGTCAAAAAAAAAGGAAATTACCAAAATAACTACTCCCACAAAAAAACGTCCACCGCTCGTGTCAGGTTATGTCTGCCACCTCTGCCGGATATGCAATCCATAGACACGTAACAGACAATTGCAATGCATCCATATCAGAGATAAAAATTACGTTACAATTTCCAAATTCCGGCCTTACTAAATCAATAACGCGTCTCATATTTGCTTTGGTAAATCAATATTTCGATTTAAAATCTCCCTTCGATGGTGCTGCAAAAGAATATTACCACGTCTTTTTTTTTTCTTGTGCAAAGTAGAATTAACAGATCGATATTTGTCAAAACTCGCGGTAAAATGTCAACAAAATCTGATAACTAACTAACTAACTAACCATCACGCCGTTTCTCTGCATGGGTAGGCAGAGAGAACGGACCGCCAAACAACTCCATCTTGGTATATACTTCTTGCTTCATTCACTTTCATAGAACGTCTCATACATTCTCTTCTGTTTTTCTGACTTCTGACATGGTCCGACTCAAGTCTTCCTCAGACGTCCCCGGCTTCTTCCATTCACATTCGCGTCGTACATTCTCTTTACACTCCTCTTTTCGTTCATTCGCTTTTTTCCACAGGAGACCAACGAGGAAATAATTTCCCTCAAGGCCTATATCATCTTTGGGGATGCTGTGTGGAGGATCTTTTAGAGGATAGGAAGGAGTGAACTTGGGTCTTGAAGAGACCCATGTTATAGAGATGGAGGAAACACAGAGGCCGGCAGATCATTCCACAGCCGAGCTGTTGAACACAAGAACGAGTCGTAGAAGCGACCCGTTCTCATGTGACAAATGTCAACCTGTATGCAAATGTTGGGGCGCGTTTGGCGTGTTTTCCCTGTAAGAACAAGGACAGCATTCCCATTCTCTTCAAAGCCCTCCGAGCCGTTGGAGTTTGTGTGCCCTTTGGGGCTTGTCAAACAAAAAGCAATCATGGACTGTACTGTCATCCGCGTAACAATGGATTGGTGCACATGTCAAGAGGTCATTGATGTGCAACAAAAACAATGTCGGAGATAGAACCGATCCTTGTGGGACGCCAGCATTTATTGAATCGAGGAAGAGATGAAAACCATCAGCAACCGTCTGAATCGATCTCTCCCTCAAAAAGTCGGCAATCCACGTACACAAGGAAACGGGAAGTCCGTAAGAAGGCAGTTTGTTGACAAGTCCTCGGTGCCAAACCCGGTCAAAGGCCTTAGAAATGTCCAGTGAGACCGTTTGAATCTCACCATAACGTTCCAGGCACCGTCCCCAAACATGCGTCACATACGCGAGAAGATCACCGCACGAGCGGTTCCGCCGGAATCCGTACTGGCGGTCGTTAATGATTTTGTTCTTCTCGAGGTATGTAAGCAGTTTGTCGTTGATCACACGTTCCATCACCTTGGACAGAACTGATGTGATCGCTATGGGGCGGTAGTTGGCCGGGTTGGAGCGGTCACCTTTCTTAGGTATAGGATGAATGACCGCTTTTTTTCCAACCAGAGGGCACAGAGCCACATTTCAGGGACATTTTAAAGAGCTTTGTTAAAACTGGAGCGATTTCTGCAGCACACCTCTGCAATACCAGGGCAGGTATTCCGTCAGGCCCACTAGCTTTATTAACATCGAGCCCCCGTAAGACAAGGAGTACATCCCGATGCCGTATCCTCAGCTTTTTCATATAGAAGCCGCAGTGAGGAACCGACGGCGGGATGGCACCCCGGTCGTCGAGGGCCGAGTTTTCTGCAAAAATTTTCCCTAAAAGGTTGGCCTTTTCGGTAGCAGTGTTTGCTAGTGAACCGTCAGGTCTGGTAAGAGGCGGCAGACTGGATTTGCAGAAATTGCGACCTATGGAGCCCGCTAGCGACCAGAACGCCCTGCTGCCATGCGGGCAGGCAACTAGCTTTTTACTGATCTGTAGGTCTTTACATGCCGAAATCATCTAAGCGTTCCTTTCTTAATCTTGCTCACTACGCTTACATCAGCCTTGCATTCTTTACGAATCTCAACATTTTTCACACGATCATACATGGTTTTACCACACATTCGTCTCAGAGATCTCACTTCTACAGCATTAAGTCCCTTTCTTAATCTTGCTCACTACGCTAACATTTTTCACACAATCATACACGGTTTAACCACACATTCTGCTATTTCGATGCTATACTAGGGGGCCGGTCGGTATAAATGTGACAGCTACTTTGCCCCTGTATACGGCCGGTATACAAAAGCACCAGGATTATGGATAATGTTTTTCACTATTCCAACCTTATGCGCCCGTGTAATATTTATGCTGCGATTATGAGCAAGGCGGAAATACTTTGCTGAAATATACAAGTTTTCCACTGCATAGTGAATATTTACGTAATTTTTTTCACTGTATATTTGACACTGGTCACATATCTAATTTGCTAATGTTATTTTAAATTTTTAAGATTTTTGTAATTTCGTATTTGTTTTGACTTGAGTAAAATGCTTTTAAATCAATAACATGTACTTGTTCTACCATTGTTATATAACAAATAGTTATCACAGCTGTATTGTGACATTGGTCTCTTCAAGACCCAGGTTCACCACTTCTAGTCACTCATCAAATATTTGTTGATTATCTGCAGGTCTACTTCGACCTGATGATAGAGAACGCTGACTCTGAGGAAGAAGAGGAGGACTCCGATACGCCCGATTCGTTGGACCCGCCGGACGCGGACATGAACCTGCTGGGTCGCGACTGGCACCGCCGCATGTCGGACCTGCTTGCGGCCATGCGGACGCACCTCAGCAACGCGCGCCGCCTGCAGGAGGCGTGCTCCATGCTGCAGGCGCGGGACATGCACTACGCCGAGTCGGCGCTCAGCCGGGTGACCCTGTGCAGCGCGGGGCAGACGCTGGCCATGGTGGCCATAGGCGCTCTGCAGGTAAAGTTCTCGAGATTTTAATAAGTACTGCTACTGGGCAATGCGTGCCGCCCGCAGGACGTGTACTCTACGCTGCAGACGCGAGATGTAAACTACGCCGAGTCAGTCAGCGGAGCGTTCATTCTAACTTCTCCTATATTGATTTTGAACTAAATCCGTGGAGAACAATAGAATTTCAGGATGGCCAAAATTCGATTGGTGCGAGGCTCGCCAACAGCGGAAAACGCTCCAGATTTAGTGATTCCCCAGCCGGATATTCTGGCTTTCAAAATGTTAAGCAAACATTACTTCTATTACTTTATTTATTGTATTAATTTTATGAAATCACACATAGTCAGCTCGCCTTACTGTGATCGTGGGTCAGAGGATTCTCTGGACCATAATTTCTTTGAGTGTCCTATCAATGACCAATTTCCAAAAATTATGCATGAATTGGTAAAACTTAAAATTGAACTCCCTTCCAGTATTCCCTGCCTTCTCTCGCAGTCTCAACTCCCCCCAAATTAACTATTTATTAGCAAAATATATTTATAAAAATGGCATTAAAATTTAACTCATCGGGGATTAAAAATACATAAAGTTACACTGTAACTTATCTGCTTCTTTTTTATTTGCCCAAATATTTTGTCCTGTTTAAACGTAACTAACTTGAAGAACAATCTGTACTATTAAAATCTAACTGATTAAACATGACTAAGAACCCCCTAAATGGGTGAAAGCCATAAAAAAAAAAACATTACATATTTTTAATCTAATTCATTATAATTGTACCATTTATGCAGTGTAAGTAAGTTTGCTTGTTTGTTTGTCCTCGATTTTCTCGAAAATTACTGGATCAGTTTTCGCTGAAAATAGCACAGTTTGTATTTATTAGTGCCGGGAAGGTTTAGAGAGTAGTTTGAATGAAATCCAATATGTAAAACTGTTGCTATAACGTTTTAAAATTAGTATGAAAAACATTGAACCCGCCGTGTTTTATTTAGATTAGCCCGTAGATATAACACTCTGGTTAGCCACAGATTGCATATTCAAAAGAAGAATTTTTTTGGATAGAATATTTTCAAAATGGAAAACACGAGTAGGTACCTACTTAAGAACTTTATGATTTAGATATAATTTGAAAAAATAAATAAAGGAAAGGAACGCTTAGATGGTTTGGGCATGTATAGCGAATGAGAGGAGTCTAAGCAGATTATATGATCCGAATGTGAATGGAAATGAAACCGGGGACTCCGAGGATGACATGGCATGATCAAGTAAACCAAATATTTGAGTCGGGCCATGTCAGGAGTCAGAATAACATGAGAGCATGTATGAATGTGAATGAAGAGAGGAGTGTGTGCCAAGACAGAGTTGTTTGGCGGTCCATCCTCTCCGCCTACCCCTGCGGCGAAACGGCGTGATGGTTAGTTAGTTAAAGGAAGAAAAAAAAATTATTGTAGAGCAATACAGTAATTTCTGTTTACTGTCATGAGTAATGAAATGTTTTTTTGCTTGTTTCTTATTATCACTTTATGTCATATTTGATCTTTCTTATTTTGGCTAGCACTTTTAAGAAAATGATTAACTTATTTATTGTTTAAAGTGAAAACTTTCGCATAAGCGATAGAAATGTGATAAAAAACTATAATAATACCCAGACACAGGCTATACGAGACTAGTAGAGTCCGTACAAGAAAGAAGGGTATATGTTGTAGTATTATTTATCGAGGAGAGCAGGTCCAGGTAGAATGGAGATCTCTCGCCTGTTGATGAGAGCAGGTCCAGGTAGAATGGAGATCTCTCGCCTGTTGA